>PVIR01009405.1:0-53376 GCA_004026965.1 Petromus typicus | reverse complement strand
AATTTGTTTCCTTACTTTTTTGTTACAATCTCAACATTGTCCCCTTTCACCTTATTTTACATTGAGCATTTTCTATTTCACAATATATAACATACAATGCTAGGACTCATTTACATCTTCATTTTCTCATACCAGAGAAAAGATGCGATATGTACCTATCTGTGCCCTATTTATTTCACTTATGAGGATATCCTCAAGGCCACATACCCATTTGTCCAGTCCTTTACAAATGTTTTGTCCCTTTTCTTAAAAATATAAAATTATTATGCTTCCATCATTTATTTGGGCTGCACTCTTTGTTAAAGATCTCCATGTATATGTAAATTAAATAAAATTTTTAGAGCTTCATTTGTCTATCAGCTCTTGTATTGTACAATGAGTTCCTAGATCCAGCCAAAGAAGGAAGGGAACCGATAGAGTTTCTCTCTGTCACTCTTTCTGTCTGTCTCTGTGTCACTGTGTCTCTGTCTGTTTCTTTCTGTCCTTTCTCGTCAATCTACTAATAAGTGAAAACAGTTAACCAGGACAGGGCTAAAGATCTTGTCCAAAGAGCTAATTTCTCTGATGATTTTCCAAAGACAACTCTTCAAGGATCTGGCTTCTCTGAGCCTCTGGCAATGGCTCCCTGGACTTGAGCTCAGAAGCCCATCTTTTAACAGTTCTATCCACCCCTGGCTGTGAGATTGCTGGGCCCATAGCTGTGTGACATCACTGTACAGGTTATGCAGTTTGGACACTATGGGAGAGCGCTGATTTCACACTGTTCTTACTCTTTCTCCTCTCTTTCCCTCCCTTTTCCTCTGTTCTCTCTTACTCTGCCCCTCTCCTTTCTTTTTTAGTCCTTGGCATTAAACCCAGGCTTAGACACATGCTAGGTAAGCGCTTTACCTGTGAACTAT
The DNA here is from genome assembly GCA_004026965.1 of Petromus typicus. Lineage (NCBI taxonomy): Eukaryota > Metazoa > Chordata > Mammalia > Rodentia > Petromuridae > Petromus > Petromus typicus. The sequence goes on along the minus strand of PVIR01009405.1, from coordinate 52,477 downwards.
ATCCTTAGGCTATTTTTAAATTTTGAGATGGAGTCTGGCCAAGTTGTCCTGGTTGGCTTATAGGTGTGTGCCACCATTCTGGGCCATCCTTACTCAACCCTTAAAATATATATATATATATATATCTCCATGTGAATTCATGTTTATATTTTGTAGAATTTGCATGAAAATTTACATGCAAAACTCTTGATCAGACCTGGTACCCCAAATCTAGTTCTAAATAATTACAAAAAAAAAATCTATATCTTGTCTGTGTTAGAGTCATGGCCAGTGGCCTGAGTTAGAAAAGTCTTCATGATATCTCCTCCATTATAAAGCAGGGTGACCGTGCGGATCAGATAATACCTCTGTAATTTACAGAGTACTGGACATATGAAGATTCAGCAGAACATGTCTCTGTAAGGCAGCAGGGTACAGGAAATGGTCTGCACCCTTTTTAATGAGCTAGATTTCCATTGTATGCTTTATTCAGCGTCAGCACCATCATCCCCTTCACTTTTGCTTGGTCTTTGTAGTTGGTTACTGATAAGGGACCATTATCTTTTTAGAAGTTACATAAAACCAAGGAAATTCTGCCCTCACATTGGAAAACTAATACTTAAGCTTCTAGATATGGAGCACAGTGCTGCCTCGAAGCCTACTAGGACTGCTCAGAGCAGTAGACTGTGGGGACCCAGATCCTAAACATCTCACCTATACACATGGCCTCATCTTCCACCAACATGGCAAAGATTGGAGTTAACGAACATGTGGGCACTGTGGGGATAAAACTCCCCTGGCTGAAGTGAATCTGATGTAGTGACTTGTGGGATAGTTGCTCAGGTCTTTCCCTAACAGTGTCAAGGACACCTTCCATCACAGGGCAAGGAGCAGGGACTTTATATGAAAGAGTAAGAGCTTTCCCAGGAGGCTTCCCCAGGAGCCTCATAGCTCTCCTCAATCTCAAAAGCAGAGTTTCAGCCCGACTTGTTCCTGCCCCCATCCTGCTCTCAGCCCTCTGTTCTTAAAACAGCCTTGAATTAACTGATTGTGTCAAGGATCATTGGCCCTGGGCTTGTTTTGCTCCCTTAAATTAGTCACTTCCTCTCTCTAGCTATTTTTTTTCCTTTGGTTTTGTTTTTGTGACAGGCTCTTACAATGTGGCCCAGCTGGCCTCAGACTTGTAGTCCTCCAGGCTCAACCTACCACGTGTGTGGATTACAGGCACGCATCACCAAGCCTGGCTGGGGTTTTTCAATTTTAATATAAGTTTCTGGTAAAATTAAGTTTCTTTCATCAGCTAACCTGAAAATTTCTTAGATTAGAGGATAACAGGGCTACTAGTTATAGGTTTATTTCATCCTGTAGGACCTGAGTGTGTACAAAGCACAGTAGAGCTGCTTTCACCAGTCTCACTGCCCCCAGAACTGTAAGAAAAGACAGTCCTCACTTCTTTTGTCATATCTGCCTAAGGAGACCTCTTAATAAGAATCACTGCGATGAGCATTTATTGAGTTTCTGTCTCTGGGCTTGTGCTGACAACTCGTTTAACTGCAGGGCTGTGCTGCCCAATATGGTGCCCATGTGTGGCAACCAAGCACAGGGTCTGAGTTTCACTCCAAAGGCAACACTGACAAGAGATTTCAGAGGGCTGAAAGGCTTGAATGATTCTTTTTAATATATATTGTGTTAGATAAAATATAATTTAATTTTGCCTATTTTTCTTTTTACTTTTTAAGCTATTGTCACTCGAAAATTTACCATGACATACATGGTTCACATGGTGGCTGTTAGTATATTTCTGAAGGGCAGCTCTTCCACTAACATGGCAAAGATGGGAACTAACGGACATGTGGTCACGTGGTAAATAAAATTCATGCTGCTAAAGGGAATCTGATGTAGTGACTTGTGGGACAGTTGCTTAGGTCTCTCCCTAACCCTGTCAAGGACACTTTGGGCAACAGCACAGGTGCTATGCTGTGATTTCCTACTTATAGGTGAGGATGGTCAGGCTCAGGGAGGGAAATAAATGATGCACCATCCCATGGCCAGTAACTGGAGGAGGTGACATTTGACTCCACATCTGTCTGCCTCCCGACTCTGCACACATGACCACTGCATTTTACTGTCTCTCAAATTTATGGCTTGCTAAGTATAGTTTGATTCTAAACAAGAAATTAGAGCCCACCCGTGTGCTCAAGAAGGATGCATTTCTCACACCAGCATCATGGATCATAAGTCTCATTACTCCTTGGGGCAGCCCACACTGAGATCTTTGGTGTTGAATTCAACCCCAGGCTCCACCCTGCCTGCTGGACACACAGCCTGCCAGCTGTAGGGACAAGGCTGCCTCATGCTGCATCTCTCAAGATCATAGCATAGTTTTCCCTCCATCTGCATTTGCTGATTGATGGAGCGAGTGGAGTGAATTTTGCTCTGAAATATTTCTGGGATTGGACAGAGGTCAGAATGGCAACCATCCTGGGCAAACAGAATGGCCAGAACTGAGTCCACACTCAGACTTATGAAATCATCAAGACCTTCAAACTCCAGCCTCTAATGAAAGGCCTGGCCCGCTCCCTCACGGCCGGTGACCCAGCACCATGTATCTGTAGTTTGAGATCTGATGAAGGATTAGTAATATACCCAGGGGGCTGGGCAGAGGGAGGGGAAAGAGAGCAGAATCACCACCTGAAATTTGTACATATCATCTAGGCATGGTTTTGAAAGTCCTTATATTTCCACAAACTGCAGGAACAAGCCAGTCTTTGAAGACAGAGCTTTTATGCTTCTCTCAAAAATATTCAAACACAGTGAGGTTGTATAAGTGTCATGACAGAAATTAGGTCTCTCTTTTTCCCCTGCAAGAACAAATGTTTATAAGTGTATCGTTGGCTAGGTCTCAGGGTGAGGAACATAAATAAACGATTTCGCTTTGTTTTCTACCCAGGTGGGGGGCGGTGAGTGAGAAGGAGTGTGTGTTTGGGGGTTGGGAGCTACCCAGCTCACAAGAATTGTTGTTTTTTTTAAAAGTAACCCCCTTCCCCTTTTGTCTGCCTGACTAAAAACCCAATTAAAACTTTCCTGTCCATTTGTGGGGCTGCTGACAACAGGTTCCATGTCACTGAACTTTGGCTGCTGTCCTGCCCGCAGAATAACAATGTGCGACTTCTAAAGTGGCCTTGGTGTTAATCAGGGCCCCGCGGGACAGAGCTGTACAGATTGCTAGGGGCTCTGATCCAGTGTGTTCATTCATTTATCTTGCTTTTCCCCGACATGCTTGCTGTCAGCTGCACAGCTAAATACTGAGGCATTCTGAGGTGGTTAACTTCTGCTGAAGCTGAGAAAATAGCTTTCGGAGCCCCTTATCACCAAATCAATCTAGCTGGTAAACTCCTGAAAGGAGAATAATATGTTTTCACAAATTCTCTTCTGGTGTCTGACGGCCCTTAGAAGTTATTTTTTTCAATTTAGTTTAATTTCTCTCTCTCTCTTTTTTATTTTTGCAAATTGAGTTTTTATTTCCCTTGTTCATTATTTAAAACTCCTTTGGAGGCAAACTTTCTAAGAGCCTCCTGTAGATGATTTTGGCTTTTAACCCACTGCTGCCCTGACCCTGACTTTCCTCTGGTTCTGCATGTATGGCTGGAGGTAAGGGGAGTGGGCTGGGGGAACCTATGCCAGGGGCACTAGAGGCTGCCCTTGAGAGCGCCATGGTTCAACCCCCTGGTACCAGAGTCTTGTGATGGGCACACAACTGAACCAAATGTTGACACATTTTCCTGGTAAGGACTGGGAGCCAGAAGGGGGTAGGGAGATGCCAGGGCCCGAGTTGGAGCTGTCTTGTTGACATTAATGTGAACTGAATATGAAATTATAATTTTTATTGTACATAAAAAATAAGTGAAAATATTTTAGTAATATATTTGGTAGGAGGCAATATTTTTAACATGAGATACATATGAACCAATTATTAATGAGCTATTTGACCTGCAGTGTGTCTCAATTCAGCCTAGCTACACCAGGAGAGCCGAGAGCTGCAAATGTCTAGTGACTGCTATATAAAAGCAGTGGAGGTCTCAGGAGAGACCTCTCAGTGCCTCCAGGCTGGGCGTGAAGAAAGGAGCAATAGTTTAAGGAAGACTGCTGAGTCAGCATGGGGTGTAGACAGCGTGTCCCTGTGCTGAATTATTAGGGAAAATGAATAGGGTAATGGAGATGGGAGACTAGAGATGCCAAGAAATGGTCCCTGAGAAGGCAGGACTATTTCCCATGCCCACATCCACCCTGGGTTAACTTCCAGCAGCCCAGGGAGGCGAGAGGCTCACAGGGGATGGTGGGGACAAGCTTTCTAGTTAAGGTGATGCTGAGGTTTTGGCTTGTGTAACCACAGCACTCAAAGGCATTTTCTGAATAACACACAGCTCAGGGCATCACGCAGCTGTCTTGGGTTTGAGTTTGGCTTTGCCACTTAACATTGGTGGACTCCAGCAAATGGCTGAACTTTCCTGAATAAGTTTGGCTCTTCTGGAGGATGAGGACGCAATGGTACCTACCTTCCAAGATAGCTGATGAGACTAAATAGAGTTCTAAGCCCCACATCCTGGCTCTCTCATCTTATTTAGTGTCGGTCCCGATTATGAGCAGCACTGGCAGCCATGGAGTGGGCTTCTGGGTATATTTTGACAGAAAGCAGGAAGCCCAGGCCCTGTGGCTGCATCAACTACTGTTTACTCTTCTGACGGACAGGTCCCCGTGCTCTCCTCTGCTGAGGTGTGGCTTTCTTCTGCAGGAACCGGGCCACCTTCTAGCCCTACCACATTCCATTCACTTCAGTTCTGATCAGTGCAAATCACCCCCAGACATTGTGCCTTTTTCAGAAATCAATAACTGAGCTAGAGCTAGAGAAATGTATTCTTTGTATTACTTCCTTATGTGAGCAGAAAGGAGTATTAGAAATAGTCCTTCCAGGTGTGTGTGTATGTGTGTCAGTATGCGTATGCATGTGTGTGTATGTCTAAAACAGGAGCCAAGCCTGAGGGCTTATACTGTCTTTTACAATGCCCATTTCTCCAATATCTCCTTAAATTTAGTTTTCTACTTGCTCATGTGGGCGGTCGTTGCAGTGCAAGCTTGATCCAGCCTGCACGTCTCCCTCCTCAGCCCCTGCACAGGAAGAGGACTGGGGTAAGCTCTCCCTGCCTCCGATGCTCCTTTCTAGAGTGTGACCCCTGCTCCAAGGATATGAGGATGGCCTATAAAAAACACTCAAAGCCAAAGAAGCTGATCCAAGTCTCCGAGGTCAGCACCCTCTGAGGCCCTTACCGCTCCTTTGCCTTCACTATCAACATACGCTTTTGCCAGGCAATTGCGTGAGTTTTCTTTAATCCTCATAAAGGTGAGGATTGTTACGCCCATGACATCGGTCTCTAATCACAGGCCTGTTCCTGTTTCTTCTGGAGCCACTGGCGTCTAAAGCTTCAAGTTACACTTATCCAGAGAGAATAAGCTTTGTTAAGACACAATGCTGCAGGGAAATTGACTGTGTCTGTCTGTGTTTATCTGCTCTGGGCACTGTAATTCTGACTGCAAAGTCAGGCAGGGTCTGCCCATTTCAGATACTTATCTGTAACAGCAAGTAGAAATACTCTTCCCCTGCAAGCTTTCCAAAGACAGCCCACAAAATTAATCGAGAACAATGGAAACTCCTGTGAGGCGAAAAACTGTACATTTATCATAAATGGTCATGATATTAGCACAACCACTATTCTTAATATTCATTCCTCTCCGCCTCTTCCTTCTCCTCCTTCTTTCTCTCCTTCCTTTCCTTTACCTTATCCATCTCCTTATTATTATAATAATTTTTCCCAGTAGTAGTATTTAGTGAGAGCCTGATTAACTCCTGGTTCTTTTGACTGGATAACTAGTACGCCTTTTTAAAAAAATGGCTAAAATGAGAAGACACCATGGTCAAAGTCTGACAGACCTTTCCAAGCTCTCAGACTCTTTCTGTGTGCATTAATTTATTACGTTTTCCTGCCTAGCACCCAGAGATTGCTTCATGCTGCCAAGTATTAGCCTCTGCTTTTGAATTTCCTCAAATTTAAGTGCAGATAATCCCACTGCACAAGAAACTTCATTTTCCTCCCCTCAAAATTTATCTGCCCCTCAATAAATGCCACTCCTCAGCTATCCCAACTGCCCCAGGCTTCACGCTCTCTGGCTCTATGGCCAGCTCTACCTGGGGCCTCTTGGATCATGTGTGCATTCTCCACGCTGCCCGTACATCATTAGTAGGACATGCTACACAACTGGAAAAGAAACACTAAGCAGGAAATCTCTCATTGGACAAAAAGAAGAGCACTGTGTCCAACGCTATTAAACATTTTCTCCTAGATATAGGTGCTCAGAGTAGTGTTTTCGTATACACATGCATGGCCACTCGCGCATCATAGTGGTCAGTATACCAGAGAAGTGAGCATATGGTCTCACTGTTGCTATCTGTCCACTCTGCACACGTACTGGCTCTGAATGTGAGATGACGTACAGTGGGAGGAAGAGGGCTGGCAATGTTTTTGATCAAGAGCTCACCACAGGAAGGATCCCATTAGACATGGTTTCTCCAAGGCCAGAGTCTCACTGAGCACCAGAGGCAGCAGAGATGAAGCCTTCTGCGAACTGAGCCGTGGTGAAATAGTGATCACCAGTACACTTCGTGGACAAGATGGGAGAAAGATTGGGCAGAAAATGATGGCCAGGCTGTGGGAAGAGCAGGAAAGGTCACTACAGAGAGGAATCGCGAATGATGAACATCTGGAAGGCCAGAAGCCAGAGAAGAGATGAGCCTGGCTAGAGAAGTTTCTTTTTAAATTTTTATTTTGACATGTTTGCCGCATATAATGATTACCTTGATCCTAAGGAGTTGGTACATGTTTATAACAGATTTTAATTCCTTTTGTGTCTCCTTCCCCTCCCACCTCCTTCTTTGGTGCCCTTTTTATTTTCCCTATCATATATCTTTAATTTTGTTCTGTAATTTATCTATACTTTGGCTTTTGCTTGGTAAACGTGGTTGGAAAGAAAGTCTAATGTTCATCAGATTGTGCTGTCCAATATGAGAGTTAACAGCTACATGTGGTTATTTAATTAATATTTAAAAATTCAGCCCCTTGGCTATGCTAGTCTCTCAGTAGCTACATCTGCTCGCAGTGACCTCCCACCCCACTGAATCGTGGCCACCCCACTGACCAATTCCTCAAAAATTCTAGAATTGTCTTATAATTCCACTTCTGAAATTATATATCAAAAGAATTATTATTATTATTATTATACATCAAAAATGTTGCAAAGAGAAACTCAAGTAGATATCTACGCACTGGGTCTATAACACCATTATTTAAAATGGCCAAAAGGTAAAGGACACTCAAGTGTCTGTTGACAGGTGAACAAACAAAATATAATAGACACATAAAATGGGATATATCTTCTAGTCTTAAGAGAAGTTTTGGCTCATGTTAGACACACCTTAGGAACATTATGTTAAATTAAGAAAGCCAGTCATAAAGTGACAAACACTATATACTTTCCTGAGTATGAAGTATCCACAATAGTCAGATTTCTAGGGACAGGAAGTAGTGATGGTTGCCAGTAGTGCTGGAAAAGAGAGAAGTATGGAGTTATTATTTAATAGGTATTTTGTGAAGTGGAAGAGTTCTGGAAATGGAAGTTTATGACTGTACAACAGTGTGAATATCATTGAACTGCATGTTAAAAACGGTTTGAGTGGTCATTTTTATCCTATGTATATTTTATTGTAATTAGAAAAGGAAAAAGATATTCCTAATAAGCTATTCCCTGAAATGTCATATGAAATAGGAAAAAAAAAAAATCCAGGAGCAACCTAAGTAACTATGAAGTGAGGCTGTTACAAAAATTACAACATATTTAAAAATTATAGCCATTAGGGCCGGGGAGTTAGCTCAGTGGTTCCGGCGCCTGTCTTGCAAGCGCAAGGATCCGGGTTCGATTCCCCGGTAACCACATAACAATACTGGGTGTGGAGACCCACACACAGCAGCAACCAGTGCCACATACCACAGTGCCGGGCGTGGTGGCTCACGCCTGTAATCCCAGCACTCGGGAGGCAGAGGCAGGAAGATTGTGATGTGAGTTTGAGGCTGAGTTTAGGGCAAGCCTGAACCACAAAACGAGACCCTGTCTCAAAAAACCTAAAAAAAAAAAAAAAAAAAAAAAAAATTATAGCCATTAAAAAATCAGATGCAAGGGAATGGGGAAAAATAGAATCAAGATATATCATGTATAGGTACAAATTTCCAATGAGGAATGCAATTATAATATATAACTAAAATTACCAGTAAGCTCAATTTATTTTTTAAAAAATCAGATAGTTGTCTCAAAGCTGATAGAAAATGATTTCCAAAGAGTATTTGTAAAATTAAAAAGCAAAATGCGTAATAGTATATTTCTCCTTCTTACAAATGAGGAGCAGAGAGGGGCTGGGATGATATTTACGTAGGAGACACCCATATATATATATATATATATATTTTTTTTTTTTTTAGTCACATACACAGAAACATTTTTGAAAAGGCACATAAAGAATTACTACCAACAGTTGCCTCTGGGAAGGGTAAAAGAAACTTCTTTTTCTTCTCTGAATTTTTACCATAAGCATGCAGAGGTTTTTAATTTTAAAAAGTTAATTAAAAAACCCACTGGTCACCTGCACACTAGAAGATTTCATCCTTTCATAGCTTGGGGGAAACTTCACTCCCACACTGAGCCGTTCACGCCTTAGTAGTAGCTCCCTCCTGTACCTGCTCTGCAGAGAACACAGTCCTGCTGGAAGTCTCACTTCTCCACCAGGGATTCATTTGCTTCCTTATTCCTACGCCTCCTGGGAAGGGGGAGCTGTGTGCCGCCTCCGCTTCCTCTCTGCTGCGGGCGCTGCAGTCTTCTGCAGTCCGATTTCTGCTCTCTTGACCTCTAAGATGGCTATCATTTCCAGCCCTGGAAATTGCTGTCTTTTTGCCAAATTCTACAGCTGTACTTGGTCCTGCTTTTCCTCTCTGACTTCTGACAGCATTCATCACCTGCCTACCCTGAATTTTACCCTCTTCTCTTCAGGGACCATAAGCACCAGGAGTCTAAGAGCTGGCTGGGGTTCCAGCCTGCCTGTACCGCACAACAGCCAGCACACAGCCGAGCCTCAGTAAACATCTCCGGGGTGAACCAAGCCCTCCTCTTGCCTGCATTGACCCTTCCACTCCTTTTCCACCTAACTGTGTCCTGTGCTCATGCTTTGCCTTCCTTCCTTCGCTGTGCCCTTCCCTGTGTTCCCATTGATGTGCGGGTCTCACATACTTCTTCTGTAGCTCCCTTCTCCAGCCTTTCCTTGGACGGCTCACACCCTTCAGTCCAGAGCTTGTCCTGCTTATCTGCTCTTCCCAAGCGGTGGCCTCTCCACCTCCCGGAATGTGTGCCGGCCACCTCAGCCCCTCGCTCTACACAGCCAGGTGTCTGAAGTCACGGCCATTGCCTCACCTACCTTGCCCACTGCTGCCTCCTTGGTACCAGCTTCTTCCTCTCCAACCTGTTGCTTCCAGCAGACCTCCCAGCGGCCTTCCTGTAGTGTTCTCGATTACAACTAAATGTTAAGCCACTCACTTCAAACTCATGAATTCTGTGTTCCATGAATTCTACTTCAGGTTTTAAAAGTCAGTTACTAAATAGGTTGTAACATCCTGCTGCTGTCCTCACTGATTAACGGGTTAAATAAAATACTGAACCTGTGTTCATTAAAAACACTAAGTTACTTTACTCTTGAGTAACTTGCGTAAATATCATAAATGATTCCCCCAAGACATTCTGGAAAAGTCAGCTCAGCACTGAACACCTAGGATGTGAGTCAGAATAGTCCGTGGCCGTGGGAATCATCAAGCACATCAGTCACTGTCCCATGTTTAACTTTTTGAGGAACTGATATCCTGTTTTCCACAGCAAATACACCATTTTGCATTCCAACAACCATGTTCAAGAGCTCATGTTATTCCACATTCTTTACCAACACTTATCATACTGTATTTTTTGACAGTTGCCATCCTAATGGAGGTAAAATCATATGCTATTACAATTTTGATTTGTAGTTTTCTAGCGATTAGTGGTGCTGAGCATCTTTCCATGTGCTTATCTGACCATCTGTATATCTTTTTTGGATAAGTACTCAGTCTTTTGCCCATTTTTAATTAGATTGTTCATATACTACTACTTTACACATGTTTATAAGCTACAGTCCCATCTGCAGGGTTGCTGATTTGAAAGCTAGAACATTTAAATTCCTTTATACATATTGACAAGTTGCCTTCCAGAGAGCTGATCCAGTTTGTGCATTCTCTATAATTTTCGACAAGTAAAATCATGTAGTATGCTTGTCTGTGTTTTTTTTTTTTTCTGGAAAACATATTTTGTGATCCATCCATGTTGTTGTGGGTGCTGACACTCAAGTTCATTCTTTTTGATTACTGATAGCTTTCCATCATCCACCTATACCAGGATTTGATGGACAAAAGAGTTTGTTTGTGGATTCTTTGTTTGATTTTGAGATAGGGCTCTTGCCATGCTGCACAGGCTGATCTCACACTCCTAGGAACAAGAAATCCTTCTGTCTCAGTATTCCTAGTAGCTAGGACTAATGGTATTGTACCACTATTCCTGACGCTGACATTTGACTTTGTTTTTTCTTTGGCTATCATGAATAAATCTATGGAAGAATTCATTTGTTGGTCTTCATGGAAACACACCCTTGCATTTCTTTTGAGACAATACCTAGGAGTGGAATAGCAGATTATATGGCAGTTGTATGTTTAAATTTCAAAGAAAATGCTGGGTGTGGTGGCTCATGCCTGTAACCCTAGCACTCAGGAGGCAGAGGCAGGAGGACTGCTGTGAGTCTGAGGCCAACCTGGACTACATAGTGAGTTCAAGGCCAGCCTGAACTACAAAGTGAGACCCTGTCTTAAAAAAAAAAAAAACTTAAAAAAATTTTCAAATAAATTGCCAAACTGTTCTTCAGAATAGCCTTGCTATTTTGCATGTCCACAAGTAGCGACACATAAGAGTTCTAGATGCTCCACATCCTGACCAGCACTTGCAAGAGGTAGGCTTTGAATTTTAGTCATTCCTGTCAGTACACAGCAGTAAATCATTATAGCTTTACATGTATTTCCCAAGTGACTAGTGATGTTGAATACCTTTACAGGGTCTTATTTGCCGTTTGAGTCTCTTCTCTAAAGATGTAGCTTGTTTGTCTTATTATTGAGTTGTAAATATTCTTTATATGACTTATACAAGTCATATATATATATATATATATATATATATATATTTCTAATATTTTCTTCCACTTTATCTTTTTCAGTTTCTTAAGGTCTTTTAAAAACATTCTAGATTAAATATAGCTCAATTTATTGATTTCATTTCCTTTTTAGTTTGTGATTTTTGTATTTTGTTTTAGAAATCTTTATGGAAACCAAGGTCACTTAGATTTTTCTACTCTCTTTTCTTCTAAACGTTATAGTTTTAACATTCTCTCTGAGATCCATGATCCATTTTTAGTGAATTTTTGTGCATAGTATGAGGTAAAGACTGAAATTTGTTTGTTTTCACAAGACTATCCAGTTATTCCAATGCCATTTGTTTAGACAATTGTACTTTCACCATCGAATTTCTCAACATTTGTCAGAACAAATGGAAAAAATAGATCTATCGCTAGACTCTAGTTAGTTCCATTGATCTGTATGTTTATCTCCCACCAACATCACACAGTTACAAATTTTGTAACTTTAAGATAACTTTGAAATAAATTACCATGGAGTCCTCCAATTTTGTTCTTCTTATTCAAAGTTGTGTGGTTGTTCTGGGTCATTTGCAGTTCTTTGTCAGTTTTAGAATCAGCTTGATGATTCTGGACAACAATAACAGCAACAGAAAACAATTAGGAAACCAGAAAATGTGAGATGAGATGAAAAGCTTCTTCACTTTTGAATGTTGTCTTGTGGGCCATAGAATTTTAGGTTGAAAGGCTCACCGCTGTCCCCACCACTGCAATGGGAGTCAACACATTGTCTTTAACTTGCTTTACTTCTGAATGTCTGTTTCTCTGTAAATAACATGTTTTTCCTTCTGTGTTTTAGCATGATTTAGTTATTTATTTATTTATTTTTTTTTAATTATCTTTATTGGTACATTAAATATACACATCATGATTGCACTCCATAATGGGGATTTGTACCAGTATAAGACACAACTTAATTCTCATTTTTTCCCATAGCCCCACCCACCCTACCACCCCCCCATATATATAAAATTTGTTTCCTTACTTTTTTGTTACAATCACTACACCTATTTTGAATGCTGGCTTTATCACGGTAACTTTGGGCAGGTTACTTATTCTTTCTGAGATTCAGAAGTTTTGTCTATAAAACAGGGATGGTATGGAATATTACTTAACAGTAAGAAAGAACAAAATATAGATACATGTAGCAGTTGGATAGCTCCCAGAGCCATTATGCTGAATGAATACTTCTAATCAGCCATTATCCTGTGAGGAAAGGATAAAACTGGAGAGGATGAACAGAACGTGATTACTAAGAGTTAGAAGTGAGGAAAAGCATGACTGCCAAGGGGATATTGTGGGGATGAACTTTCTATATTGTTATTATATTATGGTGGTGTTTATATGATTCCTTTTTTATTGGGTTTTTTGAGACAGGGTCCTGCTTTGTAGTTCAGGCTGGCCCTAAGCTCAGCCTCAAACTCACATCACAGCAGTCCTCCTGCCTCTGCCTCCCGAGTGCTGGGATTACAAACATGAGCCACCACGCCCGGCACTGTGGTATGTGGTACTGGTTGCTGCTGGGTATGAGTCTCCACACCCAGTATTGTATGTGGTTACCGGGGATCGAACCCAGGTCCTTGAGCTTGCAAAACAGGCGCCGGAACCACTGAGCTAAATTATATGACTCTACCTATGTTAAAACTCATAGAAAATACTTTCCCCAAAAAATAAACTTAAGGCATGAGAAATGAGGACAGATGTAGGCATACCTGGTAGTACATACCTGTAATCCCAGCACCCTGGGAAGCAGAAGGAGGAAGATTGCAAGGATTGACTCCGGCCTGGGGAATTTAATAATTTAACAACCTTGTCTTAAAATAAAAAGAAATAAAAGGTAAGAAAAACTTTGATGGTAAAATGGAAGCAATGCTTATGTAATGGAGGGGTCAAACGGAAAGCAGAGGAAAAAAATAAGAATCAAGATGTGTCATGTACAGGTACATGGAATATGATCATAATAAACTCAAAACTCAATGTATTAAAAAATAAAATGCTAGGGAAGTAGCTTAGTATAAGGGTCCTAGATTCAAGCCCCACTGCTCCCCCACGACAAAGGAATAATAAAAACATTCGTAAGGTCATTGCGAAAATTAACAATCACATAATATAAGTACCTACCTGGTATACAGTAAAAATGACTAAACTACTGGTTTTTTTTAACCACTATTAAGAATATGATAATATATAATGATGATTACTTAAAAAATAGCATGATTTATTTAAACAGTCTGACTGTGTATTTCAGTGGAGATTGGGCACATTCAGGGTAGTATAGCCATAGATGGATTGTGTATTTCAGAAGGGTTTCTCTTTCTTAGATTTAACATCTTCACTGGGAAGGCTAGGAGTACTACTGCTGGTCTGAGATCCCGCTCTTCACTTTTCAGTAATGGCCACTGAAAAGCTTCTGCTCTGGATAAAGAGTTCCTGCTCAACATTCTAGACCAGTATATCACTCAACACTTTTTTTTGGTGCTAGGGATTGAACTCTGACCCTTGTGCTCACAAGGTCGACGCAGCACTACTTGAACTGAATCTCCAATGCTCAATCAGAACTCTTAATAAAGTGCTGCTTTGCTACAAAACCCTTCCTTTCTCTGTTCTTCCTTCTGTTCTCTCCCTTCTCACCTCTCCCCCTCTCTTCTTTCTTTGTTTCTTAGTTTCTTTCTAATAAACTTGCCTTAAATTTAGAATGGTTTTCATTTTGTGTGTGTGTGTGTGAATGTCCTCCTTTCTCTTCACTAGTACTTGTTTGCTTCCTAAATACTAACAAAATCTGGATAGTTGGCCAGCTAGTTATTTGCCCAGTCTTAATTCAGGGAAAGACAAAACCAGTAAGTTTATTTCCATCTCTATAACCCCTAGGAGGGCTGAGATAAAAGCTGGGAAGTTCTGTTTTCACAGCACCCCTACCACAGGCACCAAGAACTCTAGAGCTGCTTGTCAGAGCTGATGCTGAGCAGGAGTTCTTGTTCTTTGCTTTCATTTCCTCATTGCTGTCCCTGAAGATCATGGCTTCCTTAGACCTGCGTGTTACGATGATCCCTACTCACCGCCTTCTCTCAGGTCACCAGAAGTTCAACTGAACTGACTAGAAAATCACACATTTCCAAGTTTTAGATTTCACGGAGAATATTCTTTGAAAGACTGAGGCTATTCCAGTTGTATTTCTTTACTGGAAACTTCTGACTATAGGCCATTTATAGAAATGCATACGTATTTTCATCAGGGAAAAAAAGAGCCACGGATGCTCACATACAGATTTAAAGATCATTAGTCAAACTCTCTACCCTGGAGATTATATAGTGAATAAATTAGCTTTCTATAAATATGTGTTGTAAGCACTCTTGTACCATTCAGAACCATTAGTATAATTCATCAGAGCCAGTATGTAAATGGGACAACTGCATCAGGAAAAAAGAACTAGGAACAAAGATTTACCCACATGGGTTATTTGATATCCTTAGTTCTTGGATTTTACCTGTGTCCTTGTTAAACATAGAAATGCCATTCCTGGCCACCTTCCCAGTTTCTTAAACTTTTTTTAAAACCCAGAACATAACACATTGCATATGATGTCTGATAGTTTCTGCTAGATAAAGCTTTAGGCTATTTTTTAAACCAAGCACTTAAGCTGATAAGAGTCATATTTTCCCCATCTGTATTTCTAGCATATTGCCAGAGGTTCTAGGCAATAGATATGTTTTTGAGTAAATAGAATACTAAATCGAGACAATGGATCATAAGTTTAAGGCAACGAGGCTCTTTCTTCACCATCCAATAAAAAAGGGCACTAGACCAAGAGAGAAATAGAACGGCAGGAGATAGGAAGTTTTAATAATGCAGCCATCAGAAAGATCAGTCAAGCTTTTCTTCCTCCTCCTGGACCTGAGAAGATAAAGTCTTCATCAGGGCACAAGAAATATGCACATTTTCATGCCAAATGATGTGTCGTTCTGGGGGATTGATCACAGCAGCCCTCGCTCTAGTCTGAAAAATCCATCAAACTCGTCTCTCCCAGGCCTGAGCCTTGAGTCATTCCCTTGAGGAGGAACAGGGAGGCACCCATTGACTGGCTTTTTATGTGCTTTTCAAAAAATGGAAGCTGCTTAATCTTTCCCAGCAAGCCAAGCGTTTTATCAACCATGGCACCTTTACCCCCAGGCGTCCTCTTGTGTTGGCAGAGGCAGCAATGAGTGGACAGAACAGGGACAAGAAGTGCCCACATAACAAATGGCTGCTCACAAAGGAGTATGATTCAAAAATAAAGATGTGTCAACAACTTCTTGCCTCACTTCCATCTGATCTTACGGCAAAGTTCTGGGGATGGCATATGTTTGTACTGCCACCGTCCGATAAGAATGGCTTGAAAAATATTTTAAAATCTTGGGCCAGTGACTTTGGTGGAAGATAAAAGTTTGTCTTCTACCCTCTCTGCCTTTTTCTCGTGAGGTTGTTGCTATAGTGTCTCCAAAAGTGACATGTGTTACATACAGACTTTGTTCTCTGCGTGGTACTGCTGGGAAGTGATGAACACTTTCCTCAGGTGGGGTCTAGTGGAAGGTTTTGGGTCACTGAGGCCACACCCTGTAGAGAGTTATCAGACATGTGTCTCTTCCTCCTCTTCTCTCTCATGTCTCATATACTCCTGCCATGGTGTGCTACATCAACATAAGACCAAGGAAACTGCAAACAACATATCACAAAAGTTTCCTCTTTATAAGTTGATTGTCTCTGGTACTTACAGTAATGAAAAGCAGACTAACGCGATTGTTAATTTCACTCAACCTCAAATGGTTGATATTCTGAACCCTGACCTTTTCTTTACAAGAACTTGACTAAAGTAGTTGATTTTCAAAAAAAAATTAGCAAATTCAGCTACTGTGCCAAGTGATTTTGAGTGTGATTTACTTCTTGTGGCACAGATGCTGCTATTAGAGAGAGCTCTGTTGATCAAATAAACAGATCACTTTCCCCATAATAGTGCCTGGCCCTGTGGTGGCTTAATTTCACTTGTTTGTGCATGCATTTTAGAACCAAGAGTCCATAACACAGTGTCTTGGGAAGTTAGCTTCTGCCTTGTGTTTAACTGGCATCTCTGACTCTGCTAAATTTTCTGACATTTTCCTCTACTATCTGAGCATTATGTGATTTTTTTTTCTCTAACATGGCATGCAAGACACCCATCTGCACTCCAAATTGCAATTTCACATTAAGACTGATTCTCTTGATAGTTGGGTGGATGTGAATGGTCCACTTCCAAAGTTTACGTGCTCCCCTGGTTCTGAGGGTAAATGAACAGTTCATTTATCTTAGAGGACCTTTTGCACAACCAAAACAAAATTCACCATCCAGTGTCAGGTAATTCACTAGTTTCCTTCAAATGATTTGATGCAATAGGGTTGGGTTACAGTGCAATAGATCTTTTCTTTCAAAAAGCAAATCTATCAACACTTTAAATTTAGGCAGGCACATATCTAACATTAGCAAGAACCTGGAGTTAGTGATGCAATTACCTGTGAATTTTTTAGTTTCTCCATTTTAACATCCAGGTGACCCTACTTGGCCTCTTAATTCTTTGGAAAATGCAACTTGATCCTAAGCTTTTATAGCCTGGTCTTATTAATGACAGGTGGACCAAAGCCAAAAAGAAAAATTTTAATTCCTGTACTTGGGTATCATTTTATTCTGAAGAGTCTATACAATGTATTCGAAAAAGGTTCATTTGGAAGAATAAGGATTCAATTTACATAGTATATTAATAATTGGTAAGGTCATAATGAACAAAAATGTGCTAATTCTCTGTAAAATGTTAAAGGGAGATATTCAACTCTCTATCAAATAAGGCCTCGGTGAACTTTTCCTCTTTTCCTTCCATAGTTTTCCATTCCATGGTTAATTCATTGTCTGTGTGGCCAGTGCTCACCGAGTATTGTCTGTGTGCCAGGCATTGTGCACTGTGCTAATCCAAACTTCCCCTTTCTCTTCTCACTTGAGTCTTCCTGTCCTTGATCTTTTCTTTTAAAAAGTCAGAAGGCACCTGCACTTTATAGCAAGTCAGACGCTGCCGGGCCGTGAGACACTCTCCTGGCTCCTCTGTGTTTTCCTCACAGTTCATTTTGCACTTTCTCTCTCTTGTTGCCCAAGCATTTTTCCAAGGCTTTTGTATCCTGAGTCACTCCTGAGATTATTACCTCCTGAAAGGCAGGGATTGATTGGTCTGTGTCTTCCCACACCCTGAAGTTCAGAGTAGGGGACCCGCATGCTAGCCAGTCGGAGAAGAAAAGTCCCAGGGCCCAGTCTGCCCCACTCCCAACCCCTTCCCTTGATTGTTTACCTGAATAAACTCTTGCTCAGGGACTGCGTGCTCACTGTCCCACCATCTGGGGCATTGTGCTCTTGGTATTGCATGACACTCTTCCCAACTTCCTTCAGCTCTCTCTCTCTCTGCTGGGTCCCCTTAAGAAGGAGGACTTCCCAAACCATTTCATCTGAATGAATTCTCTTCCCTACAACTCTGCTTCATTCTTTTTGCACATTAGCTCCCAAGAGTGAACTCATGTTAGGCACAGAGACCTTCCTTGGCCTCAGTTTCCTAACCTGCACAAGGAGAATTTTGCTGATGAGAAGAAAGAAGACAATGAAACCAAGCCGCGAGCATAGCGGCAGGCTGACAAATGCATGCTCAGGAAATGCGCAGTCAATAGCTATTACTGAAGTGGACAGGATGGTGTTCAAATGCTCTCACTGTGTGTCAGCCACTAAAAAGGCTGTGTAGACCGTGAGGTTAATGCTAGCTCTTCAAAGGTTCTTAGTACATAAATTTGAGGATGTAGATGTCAAGAGCTGTTATAGTTCTGAAACTCCAGCCTGAACTCGAAAGAGCATTTAATGATAGTCCCCATGGCGTCAGTCATCCTCTCTAAGAAGCCTCAGAAGCACCAGCCCACATGGTTCTGCCCTCTACTTGGGCCCCACCATCAGGTGATCCTCAAGTTCCAGTTCAAGAGTGGGAGATGGTCAGGTGATTCTGCTTTTGCAGATGGTAAATATTGGTTTGATACAGAGATAACAGAAAAGGAAGAAGAGAATTAGAGGAAGTGTCAATGTGAAAACCTGTTTAGTTGGACTTTGGGACTGCTTGGTCTCAGGAACTAAACAGTCTAAGATTTTTAAGTGTTCTTTTCAAGCTTTTTCCCAGACCAAGCAAAGGAGATTCCACTTCCAGTGTTCCTTTGTGACCGATTTCTGTCTTGTTCCTGTGGTCAGCCAAGTAGGATTCCTGTAACTTGTCTTCACAGAGTTACTGCACCAGAGCACACACGAGGCTCTGGCTCAGCAGCTTCCCCACATGTGCATCAGCAATCTGGCATAGCCAGTCACAGCACCAAAGCAGAGCTACCAGGTGGCCTGCACACCTCCCCGTCTCAGAGCAAGGGTGCCTCTCTTCACATAGTGCATATTTTTCTCATTATCCAAGTTTAGCCTTTGATTAATTTTCATAATAACTCTAAAAGGGACCTCTTTTGATATTGCCTATCATTAGAATGACTAAAAGTGATTTTCTTTCAGTGATACCAAATATTCTTCAAAGACTAATTTGACCTTGAGAAGAGGAGTCATTCTCATAGACAATTTGACAGTAGATTTGAAAAATCACCTCTGTGCATCATAACAGGCACTCTCTTTTGGGAAAAGCTAAGGAAAGCTGAGAAATGATGTGTAGACTCTCTTCAATCATGTTTTCTCATAAGACATATCTGTTCCTCAAGTGATGAAGCCTGGGAGAAAAGATCAAGTTTGAAAAAAGGCGAAAAGACATTTCATTTCCCTGATTGAGTGGAGACATAATGGTCAGACTGTTTTCTACTATGATCTCACCTGACATTAAATTTCTCACTTACTAGAAATTTAAATAAAAAATAGAGAAAATGATTATCTATCAGTATCCCACATGTATCTCTCTTTTGATAGATGGCACTTGCATTTCTTTCATGACCTTGAGGAGAGAAGCAAGCAATGGAAAGGACAGATGAAGCTGAGCATCCTCCCTGTCCCATCCTAGACTGTCTGAACTTGGGTTCCATTATGAATTTCCACGGGGCCAAGCACTTAATGCTGGATGATGATGGACAGCACTGAGGCCAAGCAGTATAATATGTGTAGTGGGTAAGGGCTCAGCTTCTGGACCTGAGTTCAAGTCCATGTTCTTCCTGTGACAGCTGTTAGCTCTCCATGCCTCCGGTCCTTCATCTGTAAAATGGACGAAGTCCAGAAGGATTGGAGGCTCAAATAAGATAATTTGGATCAAGGATTTACAATAGGACCTATAGATCCCATCATAATTTTATCTTTGGATATCAGACAGCAGGATTCTTGGAAGCCCAGCTTGGGATGATTTTAAGGCAAAGAATTCAAAGATAAACATATTATTTAGCTTCTCTTTTCCTATTTCTTGGCCAAAATTAAAAACTGGATTGCAATTTTGAAAACTACATGTTGACAAGCCTGGGAATGCAAATGGGTGTTGTTTTTAAGCCCACTAGAGACCCGTGATATATCTGAATTCAGTTTGAGAATTGGACACATGAAATCAAAACCTTCTTCTTCTCTTATCTTGGCCCTGTTGCCCAGTAAAAAAGTCAGGACTTCTTGTCCTGGCTGTCTAGGAAGAGACAAATTTCCATGCCTGGTTTCCAAACACCTTCATTTTAAAATCATCTTTCTGTCTCCTGCCAGATTTGAACAATCCTTTTACCATGATGCATTCACTGTTTCTCTTTACAATTACTTTAATAGACTGGATTTCTGTTTCTTTGCTTCAATTCTACCTCTGAAATTACATGTGAAAGTGCTAATTGTATGTTTAATAATACACAAGGAAGTTACTTCATAATTATTATAATAAAACCCACATCTGTATCCCCTCAAATGATATCGTCTGCCCCTTCTGGGACACAAAACACCCTTCAGGGGGACATAGCCCTCAGAGTCTGGTTGCGAGAATGAGTTCTAAGGAAGGAATATCCTCTGTGTCAGAACATGATGCAGACCCTTGCAAAATCTCACTTCTAGGCACTTTGGGTTTACAGTCCTGTCTGCTCGGCCAGGGCTCCAGAAGGACAGACTCACAGGGGCCATTTTCCATCAGAGACTCGAGTGTGTCTCAAGCAGCTGTCACTGAACAATTAATCTTCAAAATGAGATCTCAGTTACCAAACATGTGTCCTCATGAGCAAAGGCCTGCTCTCATCATGAAAGCTGCTATTAGATGCAAATAATATATATTTTCCATTCATAATTATCTCCTCTTAATGTGATCTCGATGATGATGATGATGATGATGATGATGTATGCTGTAACTGTTGACTCTTCACAGTGGGAATTATTAACATCTTGTGAAAATATGCACAAAATCACTCTTTCCAAGCTGACTTTTGCTGTTAAAATTAGAAAGACCAATATGAGTTTGAACAGCATGAATAGGAAGAGTGGATGATCAATTCTTATGCTTAGAAATGCAATTGCCTCTCTGGAGCCAGGGTTTCTCCCTTTCACATCTTATATCTTCTTGTGCACATTATAATAAAGACAATAAAGCAGAATGAAAGGGTGTTGAGGCTGAGAGGAAATAATGGAACATTTTCATATAAAATGATTTTGATTTTCATATTTTTCTACTTGTAATAGATAGATTTGGTTATTAGAAACTAAACGACAAGTAAAGTGCGTTCAGTTTTTCAAAGAGATTTGAAGTGAATTTTTGAATCTGATTTGTGATTCACGCGAGAAAGACAAGGGATTTAAAATTAAAAGGAAAATCCAGATTGTAAACATATTTTTCAAAAATTTGCCCTAAAACCAAGCAGTTTTTTATTGAACCAAAGACAGAACCCAGTTGCTCAGTTCTGAAAACTGGCCGTAGTTTCCTTCAAAAGACCAGTGACTGCTTTGTCTTTTAATAACAGTTAGGATTTCTGTTTTAACAGTCACAGCAGGATGAAAAATACTTTCTTGCCCCATTAGGAAAATATCTAATTTCTGTCCTTTCTCCTGTTCCCTTTGAGAATCTGAGTGGTTTCCTGCCCAGGACTGGAGATCTTTCTGCCACAGTTGCAGGGTGTTTTGTTCCCAAGGGACCATTAAGGAAATGGGTCAGTCACTCAGAAAAGTCCCGGTCAAATGTGTCTGTCTCTTCCTTCAGAGAACACTCCATAACCCACAAGTTCCAGAACTTTCCCCAGCTCCTCTGTCACCGTGAGAACCCTGTGACCCCACAGAGAACCTACCTTACCCAGGGTGAGAAAGGAGGCCATCTTCAGCAGTGAGTCTCCTTCCTGTTTGTGCAAAGCATCTGGTCCCGAGAGACTGCTGGACAAACACCTGCAGATCAGAAGCCTGCCTTGGCGAGCCCCACGACTTGTTCTGAAATGTCAACACTTTCCTAGTTTTGAATTGTAAGCAGAGATTTGTTACAGATCAGCAAAGAGCTATCTGTCCTGCATGCCTCAAAGGGGCATTTCAAAACTTGAGCGTTTTACTCAAGTCCGGGACTAATGAGAACTGGAAGATGATAGAAAGAGAGGCTCTTCCCATATGCATGCATATAATATGAAAAATTAATACCATCAGACCACCCAGACAGAAACCATCTCTGCTGTACTAAAAGAAGGGTGGAGGAGACACTTCTAATTAAACCACTCAGTCCTCCATCTTGTTGTAAAGCATGGATCTCTTTTACTTTTTTAAATGCTTGGCTTCACTATGGGAATTTTGCAAAGATGACATGAGGTTTCGCTTAACACCAACATCAACAACTGATACTTATTTTGAGTCTTGCTTCAGAGCCTGAAAGTCACTGTGGAAGAGAAGTCACCAAAATCCAAGCAAGGATAGTTTTCTTGGGATGACTTTTTAGAGCACACAGAACAGGGTATTATTCTAAATGTGCATTGTGTCATAGGAGATATGCTTTCTCAGTCAGGACCACTTGGCTGTAAACATTTGTTTCTGTATTTCATCAATAGCCTCTGGAGTCAGGATTTCAAGGATTTAGAGAAGCGAAGGTCTGGAAAATCCTCAAGTGATCCCTGTTCAGGTTTGCTCTGAGCTGAGAGCACAAGTCATTCTGGTTTACATGCCCCTTTGGCAGGATATCGATCAGACACTGCATATAGTTTTATTCAATGTCCTGACTATTTCAAAGGATAAATATATCTCAAACAGATAAGCTAGAAGATGGGTTTTTAAATATGCAGTACAACAGAGAGGAAGTCCATATGGCATAGAATAAAGACAAATACACTTCTAAAGTCTTAAAAGGCTGTCATCCACAAAGCCCTCCTGTAAAAGCCACTCTCAACGATAATTGCTACCTATGTGTCCTCGATGAAAAGTACATCGTGCTGCCCACGAAATTGGCTTACCTGCAGCAAGAAAGATTTAGATAAGCTGAGGCAGAACTTCCTGCCTGAGCAGCTCTGATTAGGAAGAGAAGGCCCATCTTCTCTCTGGGCTAACAGTAGACAAGATAGTGCTGTCTCCAACATCATTAAACATGTGGACAAATGAATTTCAAGGAGCGTGGCCTCTCTCCTCTGTTCTCATTTGGGTCTTTCTGCAGTAGTGATAGATTTTGATGGAATCAACCCCCAAACTGAGTGAAACCTTCTCTGTAAGGCTGGGTACTGTTCTGGGTACTAGGTGCCTGAGGTGGCCAGCCATGGGTAGCACAGTAGCCTCAGACCACAGTGAGAGAAGTGGATTATTCAGAGGTGAGCAGCAGGCAGCAGGACCCACCAGGAAATGATTCTACACAGAGAGGAGGACACTGGATAATGGAGGTGGGCAAGGACAGAGGAGAGGGCAGGGCAATGGGATAATGGCAGGTAAAGGGCTAAATCTAATTCAGGGGTTCCCATCCCATCTTTGCAGGGGCAGTGCCCAGGCAACAGACAAAGTCTAGGTAGAGTAGTAGCCCATGTGGGAAGCATCACATCTGATCGTGATGAGGTACTGAGCTAGTGTTCCAAGGAGTTCAGCCCCTTGGTGACTTGATGGCCGAGGTCTCGGAAATGAGCAGTTTCATTGGGAGGTAAAATTTTTGACTCTTTGGTGTATTCTGGAATTTCTTGATTCTATACAGGTCAAGAACATCTTGGCTGCCATGGGCAGTTCTGCACATAGTCCGCTGTTCAGCCTATTATGAGCAGACAGACCAAGCATCAGTAGAAGAAAAGTGTTAAGTCCTCACTGAGCCCCATCTTCCCCATGAGCCACAGAGTCTTTTTTGGTCCCCCTCAGCTCCTGTGGAGCTGGAGCAGCCACAGGTCAACTCTGACACCAACCCCTGCTGAGAGGGCCCAGTGGCTTCCTGCCAGCCAGGCACAGAGGCTCCCAGCATCTGCCCGGGTCCGTGTCAGGGAACAGGCACCACTTGGGGAGCCCTGGAAAATGCCCTTGAGCTGCTTAATATGCACTCTTGCCTCAGAAACCACAGGCTCTGAGAGATTTATAAGCACCCCTTTCTGTGGATTCTGGGCTATTTTGCCTATTTGGGGTAATAATTTTCATTATGCTTTGTGGTCCTTTTTAATAAAAGTGACATTCCTCTTATCTTTAAAGGTTGAATTCTCAGTCTAATGTATGACCCACACTCTCCTTGGAGAGTTATAAAAATTAGATTATATAACCTCACATTTCCCGCTAATGAACATGGTGATGCTTCGGCCCAATGAGAGGGAGACAAGCGATGGGGATTTATGCTTTAATAATCCTGCTTAGATTGGTGTGTGTGGCTGCGGGCAGCGGGCCTCCAACGGGTACAGCAGGCACTGCGGCTTTCCTGGCCAGCAGGGCAATATTTTTTATGGCGGTAAATCTCTCTCTGGTGAGGGCTTCTTACAGTGTACCAGGGGATGGCGATGGTAGTGGCTTAGTGT
The DNA here is from genome assembly GCA_004026965.1 of Petromus typicus. Taxonomy (NCBI): domain Eukaryota; kingdom Metazoa; phylum Chordata; class Mammalia; order Rodentia; family Petromuridae; genus Petromus; species Petromus typicus. The sequence goes on along the minus strand of PVIR01009405.1, from coordinate 28,141 downwards.
ATGAAATTGCTCTGAAAATAAGACCATTCTCATCATCTAGCAAAAATACTACGCGGTCCTGCTCTGGCCTTTGGGTCTCAATGTGTGGACGCTGCTCTAGGCCTCTACTGACACCTGGATGGTGCTAGTTGAGAGTCTTTTTCTCCCTGTTTGTTCCATATAATCTCCCTGTGAGGTGGGCACCGCGACTTCCCCGGTTTGCCTTTTGTGACTCTCTGGAAAATGGAACTCATATCTTCATTCAATATCCCCAGTGCCTGTTCCAGTTTGTAGGAGGTGGTAAATTGTTGCTGTGATAGTTAATCTTACATGTCAAACTATTAGGGCCACAATATCCATATTCTTGTGAGATGTTTTTTGTATGAAATGAATATTTAAATTGGTGGATTTTGAGTAAAGTGCATTACCCTCCCTAGTGTGGGGAGCGATGCCTAGTTGGCTAAAAGCCTTAGGAGAAAGAGCAACTTCCCTGCATGAGGCAGAAATCTGCCAGCAGTGCTCAGCGAGGGTTTGGAGAAAATGACAGTGGCACTTACTGAGGGTCCCACTGGGCCCAGTGCTGGGCATCTCACTTCAATTGTGCCACTGACTCCTCACCACATCTCCACCTTTAAATCCGCTTGGTGGGAAAGGAACGTGGAAGGTTTGAGGTAACTTGCCCAATGTCCCTCAGCTGTCCATTCCAGTGTATCTTGACTCCGTGAGTGCAGACATACCTGGTTCATTTGGTTAGTTTGTGTTTCTTGGTGTCTGTGAATGGGCCGAGCTGTAACAAAGTAAAGCCCTAAGGGGCTGGGTATTAGCAAGAGGATTTAGGAGAGCCAAGAGATCGAGTTTATATCCCTGAAGCCTGGCCCCTCTCTCTATTTTCTGTCCTCCATCCTCTCATCCTAACACACACTGGCTGAGGATACTGAGGAGCCTGGCTGATCCTTCTACCTGCTTCTCAGAGTTATCTCTGTGCACCAGCAGCTCCATAACTCCCAACACATCCCACCCACTGCCTGCCCTGCCTCGTAAACATGCTGCAAGTTCCGTTCCACTCCAACTGGCTCTTCTTTGTAGTTCTTTTCATTGGAAAGGCACATCCCTGAGAAGAGAGGCCGGTGGCAACAGATGGTAGTTCAGAGGAGCACCTGCACATGGCAAGCTTCTCTCTTTGATCCTGCTGATTGTGAGTAGCACATTTCCATTCCACTAATTGCTGGAAAAATGTCCTGAATGTTTGGCTGTTGGTGTCCCTGGCTCTCTGTAGCCTCCTCTTAGCATACAGGGCAGGTCCTTGGCCTGGTGTTTCACCTGATAGAGATCTGCACTCAGTGATATGTGCCCGAGTCAGCTTCTGGACAGCACGGTTGCTGCAGTCTTTGTCCATTGGGTCCACTCTTGAGAGCCCACCAATAACCTACCTTCCTTCCCTGGCTAGTCCTCAATTTACAGATTTCAGATCAGCACCAAAGCTGGGTGTTTCCTGCCTTGAAGAGGTTTTCAAGTCCTTAAGTCCATCCAGATGGAAGAAAATGACGCACAGACTACAGACTTTCTGCAGCACCTCCATCTGCCAGGCAACTCAGCAGTACTGACATCAGTGGGGGCTTTGTGCAGTTCCCCTAGGACCTCCTCATCAAGAGTGTCGATCACCCGAGGCCTGCCCTTCCAGCCCCCCTCAGGACAATGTGATGAGCTTAGAGGAAGGAGCCATATGGCTTTCAAGCTGGTCATCTGCTAATGGGCCATCCTCAGGGACTATGTGGATCTGTTTTGGCCCAGCAGCCACTTCTCCCTTGTGCTCTAGGCCAAGTGCATATGGGTCCCAGATGGACACCAAGCAGTAGGACAACTGTTGAGGGACAGCCACACCCTCTTCACTTCCTATGCTTCCTTAAGTCTCTGAAAGGGCTGTAGATATCATTTCAGAGGTTGGACCACACTGGGCATGGCTACTGTCCTCCAGCTCTACCGGACACCTTTCTGTTTCTTTAATGCACCAAAAGCCATCGCTGGGCTTTAGAACAAGTTGCTATTCCTGCCAGACATGCTATCCCTTAAGATCTTGCAACTCATCCCTCAGTTTAAATGTCACCTCCACAGGGAAACCTACAGTCATTGCACTCTGTTTTCATATTCTACAGAGAAATAATCACAATCCTATTTTTTCTTGTTTTTTTATTGATATATCTATTAAATTATATCTACCTCCCTGTCTACCTCTCTTACTGGAATATTAGTTCTACGGCCAAAACCAGAGACTTTATCATATTCCTCACTGTATTCCCAGGGCCTATTACTCGATAAGCATTGTAGCTACTCAATAAAATTTTTTTTGCTGGATGGATGGATGGATGGATGGATGGATGCATGAGTGGGTGGATGGATGGGTGGGTGGGTGAAGAGGTGGATGAGTGGATGGATGGATGATTAAGCAGAATATTTTTTACAAGGACAGATCACAGGTTCTTGTTTTTGAAACCAGGCACAGAATGGGGTGGGGGCATACAGTATTGAATGACTGCAATACTGCAATGTGTTTTACTCTCAAATGACACATCTGTCCTAGGAATTTATTTGGCTTAAAAGTTGACTTAGCTCTTCCCACAAGAATAATGTTTAAAAAATAACCACGTCTTCACTTGTTAGAATCTCTACATATAGATGAAGAAGGCCTTTTCCAGATCTGCCTCCTACATTCTTCTAGGACAGCAGGAAAAGGGTGGGAGGTCCAGCTCACTCTGTCTTGGAGGGGAATCATTGCGTGGCTAACATTGCTGCTAACTGTGGAAGTAATTTCTACGGACAACAGGAAGACAACTGTCGAGGGAGAGCCGTGCTCCTTTTACTCCGTCTTCTTTAAATTCGAAGGATAGCTGGGAAATACTTGTGTTCTGTCTATTTCATTGCTGTCACGAGGACAGAGCCCATCTGCAGGTTTAAAGACTGAGAGAGAATGGTCCAGGCATCTGGACGGTCGACTTCTTCCTGCTCCTGGGAAAGAAGCAAACACAACTGTGTGTCCCCAGGGTGGAAACACAGGTTTCTTCTGTCCTTGCATATTAATTCCTTGTGGATGACCTAAAACTTGTCCTTTCTGCAGTGTTTCCCAGAAAGCCTCATCTTCTCAAGCATTTGGCTTCACACGGAGGCCAAATAGCTTAAATAACACCAATATTAAAAACAAAACAGAAAATATCCCTTGCTACGACAAGTAAAGGGAAAATCAGAAGCAGCCATTAGGATATCATTAAAATGTAAAGCTTACAAATATGTCTCATTCTCTCAAAGAACTCAGATGAAATTAACCCCACAGAAAGGTTGAGTTTGGTGTTTAGATAACTCAGGAGGGAATTTCTGGGACAAACTTAACTGATGTGAACCTGTCTGGATTTTACTGACCCAGATCCCGAATATCTAGGAAGCTTATTCAAATCTTTCCAAAGTCCAATGACTGCTCCAGAATGCTTCAGAATCAAGTACTGTTGCCCTTTACTGTGTAATCAGACCAAAAAAATGGAAGCTCTAGAAAAACCTTGGTAAGATTTCTCCTTGCTTGAGCTCATTGTAGCTACAGTCCTTTCCAAGGGTCTATGTCCGGCCTCACAGGCATGCTCTCACCTCGATTCACTTTTAAAAAGCCAATTTTTCTGTCTTTATTTTTTACAGTGAATTATGTCACATTTTGAGAAGACGATGTAAATATTTACTGTCTCACAGACTTTTCTCATTGCCAAGATATAATACCCAATACCCAAAGTTAAAGGAAGAGAGATTTATTTGGCTCACAGTCTGGAGAAGTTTCAGTCCATATTTGGCTCCAAGGCAGGGTGGCGTGACAAGGGAGAAACATTTCAGGGAAGGCAGAAGGCAGCAAAGCAACAAGGTCAGCCACAGCTCTTTCTATGACTTATATATTAGCAGGTCTACTCCGGGCAGGTAGCACCCACATGCTTCATCCTAGTGCCCTTGATCCTAGCACTGCACCATAAATCAGTCCCAGCACTACATATTCTAGATCCAGCCACCTCTGAAAAACTCCCACTTATGACCCCAGGAGGCTTTAGGTGGACATCTAGACACAACTTATAACACGTACGCCCAGCTTCAGATATCATACTCAAGGTCACCTAGGTGCTGCGACCCAGATTGAGAACCTTACCTGTGCTTTACTGTGTTTCTGAAACCAATGTTTTCTCCACTCCCTTAGGAACCACTATCTTGTTGTTTGTATTAATCATTCTTTTCTCATCTATGTTTATTTTCAACCTTTATAATAATGGGATCAATGGAATGGTGGTGTGTATATTATTTGGGGACTTGCTTCTTTCATTTAGAATGATTTGTAATGTTTATATATGTGGATGGGTGTCTGTGGCTCTTTTATTTTCACCACTATGAAGCCATCCATTTTTGAACATATGATCACCTGCTTACTCCACTGCTGAGTGGTATTTGGGTTTTGTATTTGAGTATTTGGATATCTAGTATATATGGTTCTGTTTTGTTTCACTATGCTACTATATATACTCCTGATATATCTTGATACACTTATGTGATAATTTTTCTGAGTGCAGCGTTATCCAATAGTAATACAAAGTGAGTCACAATGAAAGCCACATATGTAACTTTTAATTTCCTAGTAGCCACATTAAGCAGTATCATGATGAAGTTAATTTTAACTTTAGCCCAGAATATTTAAACATTTATGATTTAGACATAAAGCTAAAATAAACATTATTAATGAGGTATTTTACATCACCCTTTTCCTGTCTTGTATCTTTGAGTTCCAGGGAGTAATTTCTGCTGTAAGGTCACATCTCAGGGGCTGAGCTCTCACACTAATTGCTCATGTCTTCCACACTGGGCTGTAACCCTTACGGTCGAATTGCTGAATTGCAGGATTTGTACCTGTTGCTTTGACTGGATTTTGCCAAACTATTTTCCAAAAACATTTACATTCTCTCCACTGGTTGTGTGTTACAATCGATCAAATCACTCTTAAAGCTTGGTATTCTCAGAATTTCACACACTTACCTAAACAGGTGATAGGTTTACTTATCTGTGGTGGAATATCAACGGTGAGGGTTTTTTTTCAAATCTTTACTGGTGTGTTATATATACACATTATGATTGCACTCAACAGTGAGAATTTGTACCAGTATGTAGCACGACTTAATTCTCATTTTTCCCCATTCCCTTCCCCACACTACAACTCCCTGCCCCCATAATACATAAGCTTGGTTTCTTTTTTTTTAATTACCATCACTTTATTCTCCCTTTATTACCCCTACATCCGATTTCCTTTTGAATGTTTTTTATTTAACAATATATACTATACATTCTAGAACTCATTTACATCTTCATTTTCTCATACCAGAGAAAAGATATAATATCTACACATCTGTGAACCATTTATTTTGATGTAATTCTTTCATTGATGGCTTTTCTTCACTATATATGTTTTAGTGTATGAGTGAAACACATAATTATTACACTTATTGTGAAGAGTTAGTACATGTACATAATGCATCTTAACTCTTTTGTATTCCTACCCTCACCTTCCATCCCCACCTATTTCTTGATCCTTTTTACTTCTGCAGAAGTTCTACCCCTTTTCTTATATTTTTTGCTCTTTATTTTATTTATTCTTTCAATATTTCATATAAGAGAAACCATATGATATTTAAGCTTATGTATATAATTTATTTCATTTAATATTATGATCTTAAGGTGCATCTATTTTTTTCTACTATGACTCGTTTCCTTCTTCATGTCAGTGTAATATTCTTTTGTATATAAACATCACATTTTCTTTATTGATTCATCTGTTGATGAATAAACAGGCCATTTCCAAGAACCACCTATTAAGGCTGCTATGAACATTGAAGTACATGAATTACTGTGATATGATGTTTTAATGTAATTTCCCTAATTATTAATTAGATAATCCCCTACGTACATGGGCTGCAGATGTGTGTACTCATTGTTTTTCTGATTTCTTTCTTGCTAAATTTCTTATTGGTATTAGGAATGCTATAAGTTTTTATGTCTTAATTTTGTCTTCCATTTTTCAGAATTTGTTTAATAAACTCATCCATTCTTCTGGTGGTATTTCTTGGGTATTCTATGTAAAGAATCATAGCATCTGCAAATAGAGATAATTTTACTTCTTTCTTTTCTATTTGTATCCCTTGTATTTATTTCTCTTGCTTAATTTCTCTGACTAATGTTTTAAATATCATATGAACAAGAGGGATAAGAGTAGACACCCTCCTCTAATCCTGATTTTAGAGAAATGATTTTAGGTTTCTTCATTCTGTATGATTCTGCCTGAAAGTTTGTCAAAAAGGGCTTTTATCAGTTACAGGTGAGGTCCTTCTACCCATATTTGCAGCAGAGATTTTATAATAAAGAGATGTTGAACTTTTTAAGAGACCTTTTCTGTGCCTTTTGAGCAGACCATTTGATTTTTATCCTTGACTTTATTTATGTGATATATTACATTTATTGATTAGCATGTCATATCATCTTTCATCTTTACATCCTTAGGAAGAAGTTGACTGTGGTTATGTATGATCTTTTAAATGATTTCTTGAATTCTGTTTGCACATATCTTATCAAAGTGTTTTGCATGTATGTTTATCAAAGATATTGGCTTGTAGTTTTCTCTTTTGTTGAGTCCTTATCTGGTTTTGGTATCAAGATAGTGTTAACTTTGTGGAATGTGTTTGAAAGTGTTCTTTTCCTTTCAATTACACAGAAAAAAAATTGAAGTAGTGTTACCATTAGTTCTATAGGCTCCTGGTAAAAGTCAAGGGTCAATCTGCTGAGTCCTGGATTTTCTTAGTTAATAGAGTTTTCATGACTGTAAATTTCATCACCTGTTTTTGTCCTGGTCAAGGTGTTTATGAAGTCATATATGTGAAGGATTTATCCACAGTCTCTAGACGCTCTAATTTATTGGAACATGAGTTTTCAAAATAGTTTCATATATTACTGCGGATTTCAATAATTCTGTTGTAATTTAATCTTTTTATTTTTAATTATACTAATGTGAATCTTCTCTTTTGGTAAGTTTAGCTAACGGTTTATCAGTTTCACTTATTCTCTCAATGAACCAACTCTGATTCATTGTTCTATATATTTTAGTTTGGATTTCATTAATTTCCATTTTAACCTTATAGTTTACTCTCTTCTCCCAGTTTTAAGTTTGAGTTGCCCTTGCTTTTCTGGAATCTCGAGATGCATCTTTAGGTTATTTATTTGGAGTCACTCAGTTTTGCTCATATGTTCAGTCACAGCCATAAACTTCCGGTTCCACAGATTTTGATATATTTCCATTGTCACTTGATTCTAGGAATTTTTAAATTTCTGTCTGACTTACATATTTTTCTATGATCCATTGGTCAATCAAAAGTACATTGATCAATTGTTGTTTGTGTAATTTTTGTAACCGCTTTTGCAGTTGATTTCTAGTTTGATTTCATTGTGATATGAAATATGTAGGAGATTATGTGAGTAATTCTGTGTGTATTGAAACATACTTTATGGCCTAAAAAATGTTCTGTTTTGAAGAACGTTCCATGGAAGCTGAGGAGAATATGAATTCTGTTGTTGCTGTAGAAATCTGTAAAATCTATGTGTTCTGTTCTGCTTTAAACTTTGATATCTATTTGTTGATATTTTGTCTGTTGACCTATTTGAGAGAGTAGAACACTAAAGTCATCTCCTAATTGTATCGGTGTCTATCTGTTCATTTATATCAAGTGGTTTTCATTCTAAGAAATTCTGTACACCAACATTTACTGCATATATTAATTATTATGTCTTCTTGGTGAATTGTTTCCTTTGCCAACACGTTGGCACCTTCTCCTCCCATCCAACCAATTTTTGCTGGAGTCAATTCTGTCAGAAGTTAGAATTACTACTCCCTTTTAGGATCCTATGGAGTATCATTTTCTATGCTGTCATTTCCAATCTGTGTGTGTCTTTGTAGTTGAAGTGTGTCCCTTGCTGGCAATATATAGTTTATTTTTTAATTCAGTCTGCTAGTCTGTGTTTTTTAATCTGGGAATTAAGGCCACTTACACTGAGTGTTACTTTTGAAAGATATTTACTGGTTTCTCTCATTTTATTATTTTTTCAGTGCCAGATTCATTTTTATTTTCCTTTTGTTTAGTATCCCAGTGAAATTTAATTCTCTCTTTTGGGTTTTGGGGTACTGATGACCTCCTTATTTCTGTTCAGGAGTCCCCTGAATCTTTCCTACAGTGCTGATGTAGTTATGTATTTTTTCATTTATCTTTATTGTGGAAGGTCTTTAATTCTTCATGTATATTGAAGGAAAATTTTATAAGTTAGAGTAACTTGGATTGGTAATTATTATTTTTAGAGCTTCAGAAAACTTCATTCCAAGGTCTCCTGTCTTATGACTTGTGCTGAGAAATCTGCTTTTACTTTGATAGGCTTAGTTTTAAATGTTATTTGGTATTTTTCTCCAAAAGGTTTTTTCAGAATTTCTTGGATTTTCACTGTGCTATTTGGTGGAAGGTTCTTTTCTGGTTGTGTATATTTGGGGTTCAAAATGTTTCATTTACCTTCATGTTTATCTCATTCCTTCAACCTGTAAAATTGTGAATGCTTTGGTGAATACATTTTTATTCCATTAGTTTCTGACTCTATCCTTTCTTAGACACTGAAGATCTGTAAATTTGTCTTTTTAGAGTCATCTAGGAGCTCTTGGATGATATTTTTATCTTTTTTTCCCCCCAGCATTATTGAATAGAAGTTCCGCTATAAAAACTTTGTCCTCAAGTCCTGGTGTTTGGTGTTCTGATCAATTTTGCCTTTTGCCAAAACTTTTGGGTGAAGTTATCATTTCCAAGACTTCTGCTCAATCTCTTTTTTATAACTTCTACTTCTTTACTGAAGTGAGCTTTCATATCTTGCATTGTCTCTCTTAGTCCATTCAGCTACTTCTGTACACCTTTAAGTTTGTTGGTCATCTTAGTATTTGATCCATTCAGCTGCTGCTTTGTTTCTTATTCAATTTCTTCAATCATTGCCATTATTGTTTTTTTGAGTTCTTTGTCTGAAAATTCATCTACTTCGGTGTCTGTGCTCGATCTCTTTGGGAACAGTTATGAACTGTTGGAGGCATTTTGCTGTTTTCTCATTATTCTTGGGTTTTTGTGTTTCATACTGTTTCATACTAAGTCAGGAGAATAAGCTCTGTCACAACAGTAGAGACCTGCTCAGGAAATGGACCTTTGCCTGTGACATGTCCTTTGCTTTGGGTAAGATTCAGGATATAGGCACTTACTCAACCTGTTCAAAGTGCTGTATTACAATCAGTCTCTATCATTTTTGAGTAGAGAATGGGTTCGAGCATATCAAAGTACCAATTATCTCTCAGCATATAATCTAAAGCTTATTTTAAAACCTTTTAAAAACTCTTTCAATAACCAAGGACAACAAAGGGATAGTAGTGATGGGAAACAAAAGAAAAAGAAAAAAATGTGAGAAATAAAATTAAGTACAACAAAGTAATATAAAAACTGGATTTGATGATATTTTTATGCTTGGATATGAAACAGGAATGAGAGGAAGTTTGAAAGGTTATCTGTGGGGGCAGAAGACAAAATAAAAGATAAGGAAAGATAGGTGGAAAATACAAAGGCTCTATGAGATTGAAATCCATTAATCAGCTAACAGTAACTCAATGTTACAAGGCTTGAGAGACCCCACAGATCGATGCAAATAATCGTAGAAACTTAAATAATTATCAGTACCTGTACACAGTTGCATGCCCTGCCCTCTCCCCTTTGATAATTAGTGCACCTGAGGGTCGAAATGGTTTACTGACTCAGCCCCGCACACTGACTGTAGGCAAATTCAGAGGGAAAGCAGCACTCCATCGAATTCCAGTCACGCGCTGTCTTTAACTTGCTGTACTTGGACTTCTGTTCTCAGGAAGGAAGGAATTCACTCTGCTCTCTCTAGTAGTTTTAGCCCAGGACCTGCTGTCAGCCATGGTCTCACAGAATGTTTCTCCTTCCTTCTTGTTCCTTCACAAGAATTCCTGGCTCGCTTGTCTCAGCTCCCTAGGACCTTCACGATGTTAGTGGCATCCAGAATTAGGGAAAAGCTTTTCTCAGTTTATGAAGAATGTTTCTCTTCACAGCCACTTACATGGGTGCCACTTGCCCCGGACTTTGAAATTATCATTAGCACTGGCTTCCTTCTGTGTCCATTGCCAGAGAAGCAAGGATCAGCTCATGTACCCCTGCTTACGTTGGGGTGTCTTGGTGACTTTTCTAATTGCTGAGACAAACAGTTAAAGGAGCAAAGATTTATTGTAGTCGGTTTGTGGAGGTTTCACTGCTGGCTCCAAGGGAGTGTGGAGGGCAGAAGGGCATCTCAGAGGAGAAACGGTGCACGGCAGAGCAGGGCAGGCAGAAGGCAGCAAATGACGAGGGACAGACTCTTTCTGTCCCAGGCTACCCACTCTAGCACTCCCCCAGGCTGGGCCTTCTCATCATCCACATCCAGGACCAGGCAAACCAATCAGTGGGCTGACTTAGCAATCACACGCCCTGACCCCAGCATCACACAATCTAGATCCAGCCACCTCCCAAAAGCCCCACCTATGACCACATGAGCTTTGGGGGCACACTCGACACAAGCTATAACCTAGGGACAGGGGTTTGTGGGGTGAGAGTCCAGCTGCAGCCCCCTCAGCCTCTTCCCCTAAACATCCTAAGCATTTCACAGGACAGTGAGGTCTCTGGATGTGAGCTGGGTTCATGCTCACAGTCAGAGAAGATTCCTGTTTGCTATTATGATCACAGATTTTGGGTCTCAGAGAGGAATGCACATAATACCACTGGCTCTGGGACAAGGGTGTCTAGAGTGAGTGTCCCCGCCCAGCCTTCTTTTCCTGAAAGCTTTGTGCATTTCACTGGATGGCTACATCTCCAGACATGGGCTGGGATTTGGGCCACTGATGGGGAGATCTGTCTGCTATTATTGTCACAGATTCTGGGCCAAGTCCTGGAAGAGAAACCATGTGGCTCCTCTATGCTGCTGATAACAGTGCCTGTGGACCTGTATTGGGAGCAGCACCCAGGTTGATGAGTAGCTTTGCTTCTTATTTTAGCTTTTCCACATTCTGTATTCCCCCACCTGCTGTCTTGCTCAGGCTTTACTCCAATGGTTGGTAACTACCACCTGCTGCCGTCGTGTTCTGTCTGACACTGGCGCCTCCAGGTTCTCTGTGGGTGCTGGTTCCTCTACGTGGTCTCAGTCCTTCTCTCTTGAGAGTGAGATTCTCAGATCAGAGGGTATCCTGACAGCTGTGGCGGTGAGGAGAGCAAGAATTGCTTTTTGAACATTTTGTATTTCATGACTATTTGAAGCTATAGATGATGAATATTCTATGAGGGTCAACTGTTTCTGGAAAATCATTCATACTTTATTTAAGATGGTTGTCCTTGTAGATACTAGTAATAGATGCTACTTTCAGACTCCAGTGTGGCTTTTAATCTACTCACCTTCTTTTAAGTAGTTATTTTATATTTCTATAGGTGATGACAATGCAGTTATATACAGCTTGTTTTATACACTGCTTTTCAGTTCAGTCAAGAGAAGAAAAGAGAAAAACATATGCAATTATTCTGCCTTATAATTACATACAAAATTACTGGTACCCTATTTCTTTTACATATATTTGAATTACCATTTGAGATCATGTACTTTTGTCTTGAAGAACTAACTTTAGTATGTGTTTTATGGAAGTTTTGCTAGCAACTGATTCTCTCAATTTTTGTTTATCTGGGAGTACCACTGTTTTTTTGGCCTTTCTTTCTGGAAGGTACTTTTGCTAGATATAAAATGTGTCATTGACACTTTTAAATTTCTTTGGGCTTTTGAACATATTGTACCACACATTTCTAACCTCTATTGTAGAAATCAGATGTTATTTGTTTGGAGGTTCCCTGCTATACAATGAGTTATATTCTTCCTTCTAGTTTCATGCCTTTTCGTTGTGTTGTACTGTAGCATTTTTCTGTTGTGTTTATGAGTCTCTACACATTCATCACATGTAGGCTCAATAAGCTCCTTGGATATGTACACTACATTAATATTTTTCATCAAATTTGGGAGTTTTTCTGCTTCCTTTGTAGTTCCCTCCATTTCTCGTTTTATGTACGATGGTATTTCACATTTCTGTGAGGCTCTGTTTTATTTTATTTTTATTTCTCTTTCTTCCTCAGATTGCATAATCTTGAGGGTCAGATCAACTATCACGGTATCTCAGTTCTCGTGTTCGAGTTTCCCTTTTGTCACCTGCTACTGGTCCCAACACAAAAGTAATGATGCTAGCAATCCGAGTATGCTAAAGTGCAGGTGTATAGGAAAAAGGTTTCCATACTATCTACAGATTTAGGTATCCACTGAGAGCCTGGGAATAAAGGCAGACTACTGATTATTTGTTTAGTAATAACTATTCCTTCTCCCCTTCCTTCCTACCACAGTATGTCTCTAACGTCACATGTGCCCACAGTCACAGTGGGCTGACAATGATGTTATCCAGGCTCCTTTTGACCAACTCTCTCTAACTTTACACAGCTGTTAGACTTGACTAATTGCTAGAGGATAGATCTATTGTTTTCAATATTTCCCAGGAGGCATTAATTTATGCACAGACAAATCTAACCAAATTTATGTTCCTTCCAGGAGAAGAGGCAGTTCCTAAGGTGAGCATTATAGGTTTGTTCTAATCCGAGGTGAGCTCTCTCAGATGTCTGTTTCCCTAGTTTTCTCAGCAGTTTAGCCTATATTCTACAATAAACCTACTGTCTTTCACGATAACCTCCACTGGTGTTTGAGACTTGCTGTAGGCCCACATTCCCTTAAAAGTAAGGCCTGTTTTAACTCCCAGACAACATCTCTGTAGTACAACTAGGGGTGGAAACAGTAGTACAATGTTTAGTGAATGAGTGTCTGGTTTAAGAACTGAGTCATACCCTCTGGATGGGGCCAGTGACTCAGGTCCTCTCAGGTTGACCTTCTTGCCCTGGAAACATCACCTCATGGGAAAGGACAGTCAGGCTGTGGGATTCCTTGTGGCATCTTGTCTAACAGGGAGCTTCCACTGCTTGAGTTGGGTCTAATACAAGAAGGAAATAATACCTTAGCTGTATTAATTTTTCTTTCTTTTTTTTTTTTTTGAAATATGGTCTTGCTTTGTAGTTCAGGCTGGCCCTGAGCTCAGCCTTGAACTCACAGCAATCCTCCTGCCTTTGCCTCCCAAGTGCTGGGATTATAGGTGAGCCACCATGCCCGGCACTGTGGTATGTGGTACTGATTGCTGGTGGGCGTGAGTCTCCTTGTCCAGTATTGTTGTATGTGGTTACCAGGGATTGAACCTGAGCCCTTGCATTTGCCAGGCAGGCACTGGAACCATTGAGCTAAATTCCTAGTTCACCTGTATTAATTTTTGATATGGTTGATTAATAATATTAGGGAAAGAACACAGTTTTATGATAATAGTTGTTGAAATTTGTTAGACTCGTCTTATGTCTAAAATGATCCTATGATTCAATACAAAAACAAAATTTTGTCTGGAACACATGTTAACCTGGATAGATATTAAGACCAGGGAAATAAACTGGTCCTGTCCCAGAAATCAGAATGTTATTTATTCTATTTATGGCTGAATATCTAATAAAATGTTTAAATTCTTCAGGTATATTTGTAAAGAATAACTAGTACACATTTGTCTGATTTACATACCCATTTTCTTCAATTCAGGGTATCATCATCATCATCATCATCATCATAATCAGCAACAACATTTTGTAAGCTACAGCTCACATTTAAATACATTCCCTCCTCTACTCCTCCTTGCATCTCAGATCTTGCACATGGAATTCATTTATTTCTGCTGTAAGTACATACTTCAGATTTATTTTAATGAGATCTTATAGTTGAAAACCTCAGGTTTTGTTTGTCTGAAAACGCCTTCACCTCATTCTTGAAATATATTTTCACTTCATATAAAATTCCATACTGACAGTATTTTTTCCCTCAGCACAATGAAAATAACATTCACTTGTCTTTCAGTTTCCAGTCTTGCTTCTGAGATGCTTTAGCTATCGTTTTCTTGAGAGTGGTCTGTCTTTTTCTCAGGGCAGTCTTTTAAAAAAATTTTTAGCTTTTAATTTGGAAAAATCTCAAAAAACACAAGATAATGTCATGATACCTACACTAACTCTCAATATGTTTTAAAGCTCTAGCTTTTAAAATATTTAGTTTTCCCCTTTAGTTTATTAAAGTTTCATGTGTATGTTTCATTTCATGTAGATTTAAAAGGGATTCATTGGGACTGGCTTCTTTTACCTCTCCAAATGCTACCGTTGCCCCTTCCTTTGAAAGTTTAATTCCTGACCTGCATGTAGACCATCTCTTCATCTCAGGACTCTTGACAACATTCTTGGCTGTGAGGGGCTGAGCTACACTCTAGAGTGTGTTTACCATCCACCCTGACCTCTGCCCTAGATGCCAGTAATGCATACCCACCACCACCAGGGGTGACATCCCCAAACCTCTCTAATCTTTGCTAAATATCTCCAGAGGGCAAAATTCACGCTTCCAAAGAACCACTGAGTTAGACCTACGCGGATCCCTTTTATCCTTTCTTGTTTCTTAATATCTCACCATATATGGTACAGCGGATTTTTTCTGAGCAGATTTCTGAGCAAATCTGGAGCAGATTTCTCCACTAAAAGTTGGATAATTTCCTCACGATTTCTCTCTTATTTACCACAGCATTTTTAATAGTTTTCTTGTCTTTGTTTATATTTAAATTTATCTTTTATTTCTCTCAAACTCTTGCTTATGGGGTTCTGGTTGCATTAGTTCAGGCCTCTGATTCAGTTCTCTCCTCCCCAGTGGACCTGATATTTTTCTCTGGTGCCCCTTGAAGTTGTGAACACCTAAGCTTGACATACTTGGTTCTGCAGATGCCCTTACCATTAAAGATATTTAATTTTCTACCTATTTCTTGGTAGAAAATCTTTTTTTTTTTAACCTTGCTGTTCCTTTTTTTGCTTGCCAACTCATCAATGTACTTCAGAGAGTGTTTACAGTGTTTTGGTAGCATTTTTAGTGGGAAAATTAGTCAAAGAACCTGAATTTTTTTTTCACAATATTGAGTTACCTTTTTGTTTCTTAGCTACAATCAGTTAGTTCACTGGGCACCCCATTTGAAACTCTCCGTATTTTATCCTGAATATATAAGAAGCCTGAGTAACTTTGGTCAGTGTTTTACAGGAGATACAGATGGAGAAATAAACCAGAAACACTTTTAGATTACTTTTTTCACAGACCTTTCCTTTGCTTATGACTCTGGCTGGAACCAATTACAGGCCAACATATGTAGGCTTACTGTAGTCTCCATGTTATCGAAGCTTGCCTTAGAAGATCCCTGAATCAATCATTATTTCAGCACAACTTGTTGCCAGGATAATCAGTTAATAACTTCTAGCGAAGAAGCAATCATTTCTGGCACACCCACGTCTTTCTAGCGGGTTGCTTGATGACTGTGTGCCACTTTTGAGTGAGCTTGGGCTGTGCCCATCTGCAATGGAGAACAGAAAAATACCCCAGGGAGATAGTTTGCTGTTACCACAATAATAATGATGGTAATGAGCGTGATGATGGTGATAGTGGTGTTTACTCTGGACTGTGTGCCATGCTCAGAACTTACCTGGATTAATCAATTCAGATCTCATCCAATTAATCTCGTGCACAACTGGGCTTGCTATTTAATTATTGCCACTAATCAAACCTCATTAATAACTTCTTTATAACTAATAATCTACTTCAACAACTCACCTCATTGAGTACTCTCGGCATTAATTTTGGCACCCAGCTCACGTGGGTGGGCTCTCACCAGTCACTGTGTGTGCCTTTTGATGGCATGTTTTTCTAGATAAGGTAAGTGTGTGTGTTTTGTTCCCTGTAAAAATGTCCTAAGATAAAATGATTATAGTTATGTTTTATTACAGGAAACTTTGAGGCATCGATCTCTAGTTGTCTACAATGAGAGATGTCTTGGGGTATGCATAAAGGAAATCTTGACTCTGCAACAGCCTTAGGGTCACCCTCAAGTAGAGATGGAGTAGCCTACTCTTTTGGGGGACTTTAATATGGGTCATCATTCTGCTACCCAAGTGATTTTCAAACATTTGTGAAACCTATCAAAAAGTTTGGCAAATACACATTTTTTTTTGTCCTAAAGACAAGAATAAGTTGTTGGCATGAGGTTGAGCATCATAATGCACACCGATAATCCCAGTATTCAGGAGGCTGAGGCAGGAGAATCACTGTAAATTTGAGAGCCAGCTGGTGTTGCATAGTGAGCTCCAGGACACCCTGAACTGTATAGTGAGACCTTGTCTCAAACAAAACATAAAACAAGCAACAAAACAAGTTGTTGGCATGAATGTCTCCCTATATCTTGGTACTTATTCTTTCTTCACACATAAAAACATCCTTCCACATTAGTATGAAATAAACATCAAAATCAGAAGTTAGTGTTGCTACGTCACTACTATTTAACCCTCAGGCTCACACAAATTTTGTGAATAGTTTCAATAATATCTCTGATGCCAAAAGACCTAGTTCAATAGTATCTGTTGTATTTTATTGTCTTTTTTAGTATCTTTTTCCTTAATCATTCTGCAGTTTTTTGACCACATTACTTCTTAAAATATAAGTCAGACATTTTGTAAAATGTGTATAGTCTGGAGTTTGATATTTCCTTCTGACTTCAGAAATTCAGGTCATATGCCTTCAACACATTGTCATGATTCTTCCCAAGCTTTGTATCAGGTGGCACATGAAGCTACTTTGGGTCAGTTCTAATGATGTTTGTGTTAATCATTGGATGAAGGTATTGATCAGTCTCCATTACTGTAAAGTTACCTCCCTGCCTCTGGCTTTGTAATTAATAAGTATTAATATAGAGGAACACACAATCTTTGAGACCATGTAACCATCCTATTCCTCATCAAGCTTACAAGTTATTCATTTCGTACTATGAATATTAGTTTCCTATTTACACATTTTGAGACCTGGGTTTTTGCAGAAGCAGCTAACCGCTGTTGCCCTTTCACTTGAGGTGTTCCCATCCCTTTCTGAGTACATCTGGATTTTGACACAACAAAATATTCCAGGCTCATTTCACTTCCAGTTCTAGAATCTGCTGCCCTTCCAAGGAACTTCAGTGATTCTCTTCACCAAGAATGGCATTTTGAAGGTAAGACCAAGGCCCCACCCAGCGAGTCTGTGCACTGCTGTGTGGCATTGCTATTCTCCTGCCTTCTCAAGGACAGAGCTTTACTCTTACTATTTGCCTTTATTATAGCTGAGAAGCTAAAATACATGTTTGTTTTCAAAAGTCAACTTTGACATTATTTATAAACTAATTGCTCGATATTGAAGATTTAAAACTTGTAGGATAGTACAGAGAAATCACTGGAACTCCTACCACTGAAACTCCTCAGGGCTGACAAACCCAAGACAGCAGAGGCATGAGCTTGGAAGATGAGAGGAGTCTCTCCTTCTGAGAAACAGATCTACTTGCCCCTGACTGGCACACTGGCCACAGAGGAGAAGCTTCTAGCAAGACTTGGGAGAGTTCTTAGTTCACTGATGGTCAAACAAAATAGCCTTTAACGTCTGTTTACACCATTAAAGCAAAGCCAAATACCATTCTAATGCACTGCACAGGTAGTGACCTGCTCCCTTGAGCCAAGATTTGCTGTGACTGAGCTGTGGGGGGCAAACACTCCCCAACAGGGAGCACCACACTGGAATCCGGGCCACGGCTCATCTTGGCTCCTCCACCTGGAAGAATGTTTCCCTGAGCTATTTGCAGAGTACTGCCATGTTATTTTTGTTTCCATCTTGGCACAAAGTTGTCTTCACTTATCAGTTTTGCCTGCTGGGTGAGTAAAGACAGGAAAAAATGTAATGAGGTAAAGGCTAGAGGACACTGGTCCTACCAATAAAAAGGGAGACAACCATATTTATGAAGAAAACAGACAGTAGTATTTGCCCACTGCAACAAGGCTCCAACACTGACCTTGGCAAATCCAGAGAAGCATCACATCCATACCGGTGGCACCAGTGGGGCAGGGTTACCATGCTCTTGCTGGTGAGGTCTGAGATCAGTGAGCAAAGATGTTGAGAAAAGTCTTGGCAGATGCCCAGGCGCTCACTGACATTGACCACAGTTCAGGGGAATAAAAACTTTCCCAGGAAAGTTATCCGAAGTAGGAAAGGTTTTGTCCATTTTATTCTACATTTGGAATCTCTCCTTGTTTTGTGCAGTGTGGGTGGGACTTCTGCTTCTAGGACCCTTTCATTTGCTCTTGCCTTTAGACCACTCACATCTCCATGCAGTGACAGTGACCTCAAGGGGGGATGCATTTTCAAAAGTGTTCAGGTAGCCCCACTACATTGTAAATCAGCCCAACTCACAGGTCCCATCTTGTCTAGGTTATACTGAGTGATGAAAGCTGCTCTACCTTTTGTTTATTTTTTAAGAAACCTCTACATATTAATCCTATAAGATATATCATCTATGACAGCATGGTAGAGTGGAAGGAACATAAGTGATTAGAATTTTATATGTGAACATATTCACCTAGTTATGAAATGCACTTATTAGCCTCATCTATAAAGCAGGGACAGAACTGTGTTTTCAACATGGGCCTCCTAAAGGGAGAGATCATGGTTAAAGGGCTCTTTCAGTGCCTGGTACATGACAGGTGCCCCACAAAGGCAGCTAAGTGCTGGTGGGCAAGCTTGGTCTCAGTGAGCTTTCTCCACCCACTGGACATGGGCGCTGCAAAAGTAGGACCTCTACAACCGGAGATAGCTCCTTGCCATACCTGAAACAAACTCAGCATGTGGCAGGCACTCGGGGTCTTTGTCATTTCATGTGGAAATCAGCTGGGAGTAACTGTCTTCTGTGAGAATGAGTGACCTGGCTGCAGATGATTCCTAAATAAATATTGAATCTCCCACCTGCCCCTTACATCTTTGTAGCTTCCTACTAAACTTTTCACCAATGGTTGAACAGCCTGAGTCTAACATTCAGTCCAATCCCACCACCCCCACTCAGTGCCTTTCTAGAAGAATCTCTGAGCCGGAACTCCCCTTCTGCCCTTTTCCATGAGCCAAGGAATTTGGCCTTCTCTGATGACTGATATGCAGATGAAAGAGGGCAGGCATGGAGTAGGACAGAAACAACACAGCACGCCTTACTCCCCATCCTATGGCAGCACTGACCTAGGCCACATCACGGAGCCCCCTAAAAGTCACTGCCTGGCACACCTGAACTCCCCTCCCAGAAGATGATGAGGCTCTGCCAAGCCCAGCTCCGCACACCTTTACTGGGGTCTCTATTAATGCTCCAGCTGTTCTCTCCCTACCTAGCAGGTGGAATCCCTGCCCACTGGCTTCCTAACAGCTCACTTCTTGGCATTTGTTGCTAACTGTGACCTCAGACAAGGAGTTTTTTGTGACTCCATTTCCACAAGTTTCATCATGTGTATAAAATGCTCAGCTTTGATCCTGGTACCTTCTAAGACAGCATTCAGGAAATCTTACATTATATTTGTTATTTATATACATCAGACTCTTTGTTACTGGAGTATGAATCTTAAAATGTATAAGCTTGTGTGTAGTATGGAATCTGGTCCATAAATGTTTGTTCAGTGAAATCTTTGACTATTATATAGTTTTTGCAGAATGATGGCTCAGGGCTTCTAAATCATGATTTCTCAAAGGGTGGCCCAGACATCACTGTTATCAGAATCTTCATGAGTGTATTCAGATGTCTAAGCCCCATTCCAAACCTACTGAGCTATCACTTCTTGGGCTGGGGCCAGGAATCTGCATGTTAACACCATCCTCTTGGGATCATCACATGTTTCCAACTCCCAGGGGGGTGTGAAATCTCCTCTGGGCTTCAGTTCTGTCTTGGCCACCCAGGTCTTGCCTCAGCCTTGAGATAGTCGTTCTTCGGTGTCATTGCCATCAACCCAGCTCAATCAACATTTAATTTTATTTCAAGAGCCTCCTCCTGCCCCACACTGACATATAACCAGTCCAATGGCAGAAATATTGACTTTGACCCAAACCTTTTTTGCAAAGTTATTTCTCCCTGGCTGAAGTAAAGATGTCATTTTTGCAAAGAGCAGGAGTTTGGGAGTGCCCAGGTCACACCATCACACATTTCACTGGTGACAGCTCAAAGTTCTTCATTCTTCATTCATTAACTCACAGGAGAGGCCTGTTTTGATTCCATAGCAGCAGCTAATTAATTATTTGTGGTTCTTTTGTATTTTTACCAACATTAGGCCAAATTTACGTTGCGGAACAAGCCATCCATATAAGATGTGTCATAATTACTGTTTTGCAATTTCACACTACCAAAAATTTATTAAAACTTCACGACTCATTAATAGTAAGTGATCATAATCATTTAATAGAAAAGAAAACTGTGCTAATGATGGTGGCTTTGATTAACGTGTTTGACCTTAAGTCATGAAGTCAAGTGAAATTAATATCGCCAAGTGTTGAACATAAGGTTATTTACAGTGCACATCATTTCAATCATCATAAAAAGCAAATAAACTTGTTTTGAGTTTGACTAGACTTGAAAGCCTTTTAACTCTTTACAGCAGATTAAGGGAACATTAATGAACTCCTACGCAATGACAATTAAGTTACAGGATCTGAGGAGACACAGGAAGAGCTCTTTTCTCTTAAGTGCTGAAACAATATCATCACTTGGCTGGTAAAGATGCAGGGGCACTGCTGAGGCAGAAACCCAACTCGAGACAATTTAGGACACGGTAACAGGGCTGTGGCGATCTATTGAGGACTCCAGTCTTCCCTAACAGAATAAGTGGAGGAGGCTTTATGAGGCAGCCTAAACCAAAAGAACCTTAATCCCCTTTATAAGAACCAGCTGTGCCTCTGAGCATCACAGGCTCTGTTGTATGTACCCAGAACAGCCTCCCAGTGGGAGGGAGGCTTTCTCCTGCCCCTGAGAAGTCTGAATTCTTCAAGGCCTGACAAAGGATAGAAAATGAAGTACATTCACTTCCACAAGGAATGAGATCAGATGCCACAATTTCCCAAACACAGGATCCATCACAGGCTGGGTCTTCATTTCAGGAAAGAGTGAGCCCAGGGGAAAGTGGGGCCACCCCTTCTCCCAGGAACAAGTCAGCGACTCAGACTCCTGCTGTGCACTTGGTTTCCGAGCCATCTTCAGTCTTTACCGTCAATGCTACCATCAGTTTTTGTTGTTATCCACTTAACAACAGCAGCTGTTACCAGCACAAGAATCTCACATCCACCCCCTGGATTAGGTCCTATTATTTACTACACTGACGCTCAGACAGAGCAAGCGGCTTTATTTCCAAGGCCTCTGATTTCAGGGTCTCTGTGTTAGAGATTCACGGAGGAGACTGTCCTATCTTTCTGGGGGTGCTGGCAGCCTTTCTGGGGAGGAAAGGCTCATGCTCACAGAAGGATTCAGCAATCACTCCCAGGTCTCACAGGAGCCCAAGAGCAAATGGAGTAGGGTGTGAGAGCTGTGAGCATGACCTTCACAGGGAGAGCCGCCTTGCGAGGATTCCCAGAGGGAAGCTGGCAGATCAGTGGGTGCTGGGAACAGCTGCACACGGAAGGCAAAGAGGGCAGGGTCGGAGAGCAGTGAGCAGGGCTGTTCACTGAATGCAACAGGAAAGCTTGACAAAAGGCAGAGAGGCAATTTGGAGGCAAACCTGGAAATCTGCATGGCCTAGTGGAAGAGAAATCCAGAGGCTGGAGAGTGTGTAGAGAGTGTTCTTCCTGCATGCTTGGCACTTGGCAGGAGGGCGCTCCGTCCACAGCACTGCGACAACAGTGCTGGGCATCCGACTTCTCCAGCTGTTCTTGTCTCTCTCCTTGGTAGCTGCTGGACCAGCCATACTGGCTGGATTGTCTGTATCACTTTTTTTATTAGTACATGCTGGTTATACACATTAATAAACTTCATTTTGGCAGACTTAGGCATGAATGTAATGTATAAGGTCTGATCAAAATATGCAGTGAATGTTTAAATTTCAAAAATGTATTACAACAAAAGACACATTGTCACCAGTTGCTCTGGAAATACTCCCTCTAGCTTCAAATACCTTAATCTCTTGTTCTTGCCATTTTCTGAAGCAGTCCTAGAAGTCCTCTTTCATGAGTATCTTTAAGAGGCTTGATCAAAAATACTGTGAATGCTCACAGTGAGTGCCACCCAGTGGGAAAGCAAACTTGTGAAAAGAGAACCCTGTGTCCTCACCCATCTTACTCTGCAGATTGAGGACAGTGTGATTCTAGTCAAAATGACTACGAAACGCAAATATCTTGAATGGATCCAGGACACGAAGGCAGCTACAACAGTACAACTCAAAACACTCTTTAAAAAAGACTTCCAGAACTGCTTCAGGCAATGATAATAATGGTGCTACGTGTTTGAAGTGTGTGTGAGGGGTTATTTGGATTGTAATTAATCTTAACTGTAATAATTTTAATAAGCATTCTTGTATATTTATCAACCTCCTACTTTATCTTCACCTCCCCATCAGCTACCTTGCCTTGCCTCTCTCCTAGTTCTGCATTTTTTAGAGGCTCCAATGCACATACAGTATTTCAATTACTCTCCCTCTCCTCTTGCACTGTCCTCCCCCGGTCTCACGTTCCTCATGGTGTTTCGGTGTATATTTGATTTTGTTCACATATTCAGTCCACTTTCATCAGTCCTTATGTTCCCCTCCTCTTCGCCCCTCCTTCTTCTCCCTTCTACTCTCTCTCTGCAATACGCCATGCACATTCTCCTTTGGCACCTTGACCCTGCTGACCTGGAGGGATCTTCCCTCCGTCTGGAACCTTCTTAACATTTAGACTTTATACACAAGGCCACACCCTTAGAGAGACCTTCTCTGATCCCGCGGACGAAACCACCTCCAGTCCCTCTCCTCGCAGCACCAAGGCAACTGACCATAATGATCACCTCATATGTGTTCGGTGCCTGACTTTGTCCCCACACTGTAATCTCGGTTATGTTCCATCATCCTCAGAACTGTCCAGTAACATAGGGACTGTTATCATCCTTATTTCACAGGTGGAAACACTCACAACACTGTTTTATTTGTCATTTGCCAGGTGTCATTTGTTACCAGCTCATTTTCTCGATCACTTCTCATCCACGCTCCTCCCATTCCTCTGGAGCTCAGTGAGGAGGAAGAGCTGCTTTCTCACTGCCCTGCTGCACCGGGAGGGATGCCTGCACAGGGCATGCATTAAAACGTGTCTCAGAGCTGTGGTGGGGGTATGTGAGGTGCAGGTAGATGTCTGCTGTGTGCAGGCAGTGTGAGGAGGTGACAGTTCTTCCTGGAGAGGCTGGAAATGATTGGAAGCTGAGTGAGGCTGCATGCAAGGCAGCTGCGCATTATCAGCTGTGCTCTCCAGAGGGGCCAGGATACCCAAAGGGGAGCAGCGGGATGGGACTTAACCTTCCTTGGCAGTGGAGCTAAATATGAAGACACACGGGCACAATTTCAAGTCAGAATAAATTAAAATGTCACCATTGAAATAACCACCTCAAGGACAGTTCACTCTGTGCAAAGCAAAACTAGGGGGAAAAGAATCTAAGAACAAACACTGGAGATTCAAACACCAGAGTTAAACACCAGTTTAACTCTTCAGGTTTTCTTAAAAATCTAACTCCTTCACGGCTTTGACAGATGTTGTGATTCACAGAAGACATCTTCAGGAGCCAATCCCAAACTCAGAGCGCAGACCCTTGAACTGGGCCACTTGGTTTGAATCCTGGGGTCCCTTCCAACCTGCAGGCTTTTGTCTGGTTGCCTAATCTCTGAGTTCACCTCTTTACCAGCAAAATTGAGACCGCAGCACCTGCTGCCTAGAGTGAGTGTGAAGAGCCAGTCAGTGACCATGGACGCAGTCAGTATAAGAAAGCATCCAAGCAGCAAGGCTTTGACTACAGGCAAGAAGAGACAAAGGCAATGCAGGGATCCAGGCGGAAGTGGACCCAGCCTGGGAGGCTCTGGATGGACCTGGGGGACCCAAACAATGCCCGGGAAAACAGGACTTCACAGCTTCTGTGCTAGTGTTGCAGATGAAGAGGAGCTGAGTGTGGGGTTGCTCATTCATACAGCACCTGAGATAGAGTTCAATGGGGAGCAACATGGACCCCCTGGGGTCTGGGGCCTCATACCTTGGTTTGCAACCTTGGAGTGTTTTAGTTTCTGCAACAAAGCTAATACCCTCCCCCTGTGCTCTGTTTGTCCATCCACCAGGCTTGGGACCAAGTGACCATCCCAGAATAATATGACTGGTATACAAGCCCCATACTTTGCACCTGTAATGAGCTATGTATTTAATGTCAGCAAAGATTATTCTAAAAGTACTTGATAGCTTGTAAAAACAAAAAAACAACCTTGCCTTTAAAACCAAATGAATAGAGGAGTATATAGATGTACTCTGCAGAAGTGGGTAATAGAGGCTGAAACCAAAGAAACTCAGGTTCAAGCCCACCCTGGGCAACTGAACAAGATCCTTTCTCCAAAAGAAGGGATGGAGCTGGGACATAGCTCAGTGCAAAGGGCTGGGTTCAAACCCTAGTGCTGGAGGTGAGGGCTATACTACATTAAAATAATTTGCAATCCCTACTGAATGATTCCACTAAAGGAAGGCAGAAATCCCGAAGGCCATGGCCACACCATGGGGCCTGGGATAGATGCTGTCACTGACCAATTTTCCAGCCTTCTCTGTGCATATCCACAGAGTGAGGATGATCCACTGTCACCTGCAGAGAAGCCAAGGAGAATACAGCATGCGGGTATCCTGTGCCGGAAAAGCACTCACCACTGAGGGGACTTTGTTTGAATAATCGAGGGATCCCCCAGTGACAGCAACATCTGGAAAGAATACATACAAATCAGCTGAGGGTACTTGTTTCCTCTTCCCAGTTTTAGCTACTCAGGGCTGAGCACTGGGCCAAGGATTTGCTTCCCATGGACAGGAAGAAGTAAATGAGTATGAGAATCACACAGTACAGCAGTGACCACTCTTTTATTACCCAGTGTGCGTTAGTCTCTTGCAGTTTTTATGTTTACTGGTTCATGTCTGCAGTACAGAACGAACACAGTCCTCCTGGAGAGTTGGTACATGCGTGTAACACATCTTAATTCTTTTCACTCGCCTGCCTTGCTTCCTCCATCTCTGGTCTCCTTCATTTGGTAAAAGATCTAACTCTTGTTTTCTTATTGTCTGACTTTTATTTTTCCTTTGACTGAAGTTTTGGGTTTTTCATGAAAGAAATCAGACCATATTTAAGCTCTTGTGTGTGTGATTTATTTCACTTAACATTCTGGTCTCAACGTGCACCTATTTTCCTACAAATGACTCAAGTTTATTAATATTTATGGTATAGATACCAAATTTTCTTTATTCACTCACCTGTTGATAGATATACAGGCTACTTCCAAGATTTAACCTTTGTGAAGTATGCTGCTATAAACGTTGCTATGCACATATCACTGTAATATGGTGTCTTTAACTCTTTGGGGAAGATTCCTAGAAGGGGAATAGCTGGGTCAAATGGAATTTCTGGAGGTGCTGGAACCTTTAAAGGGCACAGTATACCAGCAGGTTTTAGATCACTAGGGGCATGCTCTCTGAAGAGACTGGGACACCAGGCTCCTTTACTTCTCTCTTTTACATCCAGGCAATGGAAGGATGGTTTTGCTATCCACTCCCACCATGATACGCCATCTTGCCAAAGGGCCAAAAGCAATGGTGCCATACAATCATGGACTGAAATCACTGAAACAATGAGCCAAGGTAAACCTTTCCTCTTTTTCAGCTGATTTATCTCAGGTTTTTTTTTTTTTTTTTTTTACAAGAATGGAAAGCTAACACACCAATCTTGCCCTGCTCAATTCAAAGATGGAAGACTTGGTCCTGGTAATGAGGGAAATGAATCCATATCGGCTGTCTGGTGGGAAACTCAGCCTGAGGACAAGGCTTTCTCTCTCTGCAAAGAGGTCTAGCTGTGAAGCAAACATGGGAGAGGTCAAAACTGAGACTGAGGGGCCGGGGAGTTAGCTCAGTGGTTCCGGCGCCTGTCTTGCAAGTGCAAGGACCCGGGTTCCATCCCAGGTAACCACATACCATACTGGGCGTGGAGACTCACGCCCAGCAGCAATCAGCACCACGTACCACAGTGCCAGGCGTGGTGGCTCAGGCCTGTCATCCCAGCACTTGGGAGGCAGAGGCAGGAGGATTGCTGTGATGTGAGTTTGAGGCTGAGCTCAGGGCCAGCCTGAACCACAAAGCGAGACCCTGTCTCAAAAAAAAAAAAAAAAAACCTGAGACTGAGGCAGGTGTGAGAGATTTAGAAGATTTTCCTGACCCAGCAACCTTGCCAGCGGTCAGAAGTATGAGGTGTTACCAAAACTTATGGATGATGTTTAAATTTTTTAAATTATTATATCAAAATCACATTGACATTAACCCCCCCCACACACACACACATGCACAAACGGTCCCTATCATATCAAATACACTTAATTATTCTTACCATTTCCTGAAGCAGTCCTGGAAGTCCTCTTTTGTGAGCATCTTTATGAAGTGTGATCAGAGCTAGGGAAATGCTGCTGTTGAATGCCATCCAATGGAAATTCAGAGTCATAAAAACATTACCTTGTCTTTATTTTTTTTTATTTATTTTTTTTTTTGAGACAGGGTCTTGCTTTTGCAGTTCAGGCTGGCCCTAAACTCAGCCTTAAACTCACAGCAATCTTACTGCCTCTGCCTCCCAAGTGCTGGGATTACAGGCATGAGCCACCACACCCAGCACTATGGTATGTGGTTCTGATTGCTGCCGGGCATGAGTCTCCATGCCTGGCATTGTTGCATGTGGTTACCAAGATCAAATCCAGGCCCTTGCACTTGCAAGGCAGGTGCTAGAACCACCGAACTAAATCCCCAGCCCCACATTACCTCATCTTTATACACCTTACTCACTGGATCTGTCTCCATAGAATTTCTCACTCTTCTCCAAAGATAAAATGACCACAAAAGAAAAACATTTTGAAATTATTGAGGACATCAAGGCTGAGATGCTCATGAAAGAAGACTCTCAAATCTGCTTCAGAAAATGGCAAGATGATAGGTTAAGTATATTTGAAGTGAAGGAGAATATTATGAAGATTAATAGCATATATCTTTTATTATAAAATTTAAAAAATTCAGATGTTCACTGCACATTTTGATCACACTTCAAATAAGGCTCCCTCTTCTCCATGTACCAGAGGAGGATGTGATGACCTTGGGGGATCTGAGAAGGACAAGGGGGCACCTGGAAAGTCAGAACTGGGTCTCAGACTTCCAGAGTTGTGTGGTAACAGGATGGCTGTTTCTCTGGCCACGGTCTGTGCATGAAGTAGCTCTTTAAAGTACTTAGGCAGGCTTTTGTCACTTGGCTTAACTGTGTACGTTGCAACTACTTTAATTGGTTTCCTGTCTGGAATAAGGGACTGAAATGGAAGTGTGACTCTCGGGGGAGCAGTCCTGGCACTCGGATGACTTGTCATATTTCTTTTTTAATCTGTTGTTCTTTTCCTTAAGGCTAGGGAGGTAATCTAATTATCTTTTGAAGATAAGCTCATGCCGCAATATGCCAATTTGGGCTGTTCTCAGAATGCAGTCCCAAGAATGGGTAGAGGGAAATGCACTCAGGACCTGGGGGTGCGGGGTCTACTTCCACTCACAAGGCAGGAGACTGTTTCCTTGAGAGCAGAGTGGATGGGTGCGGGCAAAAGAAGCAGGGACTCAAGCACCATCCTGGGCTGTGACTTCACCACATTCCCTCATCTGCTTTGAGCCAAGTTCCCTCACTTGCAAATGAAATCAAATCTCCCAGGTAGCTGCAGCAAGGACTGAATGGCTGTGCGTATGAGTCCATCCAACTACGGGGTCGGTGAGCAGTGCGCACCCAACC
>PVIR01009404.1:0-53299 GCA_004026965.1 Petromus typicus | reverse complement strand
CAAGGAGATACCCTCACAGCCCTGGCACCCGGCATAATAATAGTAACAGGAGAAGGTGGAGGAACTGGCTCTTGGGCGTTGTTGGAAGGAGTAGAAAGTGGCTCAGCTGCCGTGGGAAACAGCGTGGCAGCCGAATCCAGGTCAGCGTGAGCCTCGAGGACGGCTCACACGTGGGAGACCCGGGAACCCGGACACACACAGCTGCTCACACCCGGGCGCGGGCGCGCACCTGTAATCCCTGCACTCTGGGGACAGACGCAGAAGGGCCACGGTGCAGAGCCCAGCCCGGGCCGCGCAGGGAGCCAGCCTCAAAGCAAAAAGAGACTTGGGGTGGAGCTCAGGGTGAAGGCTCTGGGTTCGAGCCCCGGGACCTAAAACCAAAACAGACAACACAAAAACAAATCTCAGAG
Source organism: Petromus typicus (assembly GCA_004026965.1). Taxonomy (NCBI): domain Eukaryota; kingdom Metazoa; phylum Chordata; class Mammalia; order Rodentia; family Petromuridae; genus Petromus; species Petromus typicus. Next base: position 52,889 of record PVIR01009404.1, on the reverse strand, counting down.
CACAGACTCGGATGTTTGTAAGAGCTTTACTCGCAATACCCCAAAGTGGAAACCATTCACATGTCCACACAATGACGAATGGATAAACAAACCGTGGTATTTCCTTACACGGAAGTTACTCAGCCTAGGATAGGGTGGTGTTCCGGCCACCGCAGCCAGACCTCGAAAACATGTTGCTGGCGAAGAGCCTGTTCACATGAAATGTCCAGAGCGGACAGATCCACAGAGGCAGGCCGGGAGTGCAGCAGGGGCGGGAGGGCTTGCGGGGCCAGAGGTGCGTTTGGGAGGGCGAGGGTCACGCTGTGTGCGTTTGGGAGGGCGAGGGTCACGCTGTGTGCGTTTGGGAGGGCGAGGGTCACGCTGACACCACACAGAGGGCGGACGGCACCCTCCATGCACTGTGAAATGGTGAGTTTTACGTTCGGTGAGTCACTGCTCAGCAAAAATGCCCGGACAGAAGAAAACAAAGCCCCGCCGCACGCCCTCGCCTCCTGGGAGGAGGGAGCGGCCTGTTCCCACACGGACACCGCGGGGACACTTCCCGAGGGCGGTGCGGTGAGTCACGGCACACCCACGAGGTTCCCTCCTCACGACCTGGGCTCGGGAGCGGCTGCTGGTCGGGGCTTCTCCGGAGAAAGCAGCGCCCACAGGCGTTTCTGGGGTGACGGTCACTGCACGGCTGGCATTTGGCGAGTACTTACCTGTATGCCACCCTGCCCTTGCTCCCAACCCTCATCGGAACTGTCGGAAGTGAGCACTCGCACTGCCATATTCGTCGTTCCCAATTTTCAGAGGCAAAAAATGGGCGCGCCGAGAGCGGTGACTTGTTTTGTCAGAATTTCAGGTTGTGCTCCCCAAAGCAGAGCTCCATCTGCGCTGATACAGTGAGTCTTTTTGATGCACAAAACAGCTTTAGCTTTCAGCGGCTTTTTTTGCAGTAGCGGGGATCAAACTTATGACCTGGTGTTTGTCAGGCAGGAGGTGGCGCCACTGAGCTACATGCCTGGCCCTAGAGAACTTTGTAACAACAAAACGCTTTCCTCTCCTAGCAGCAGTTTTAGGGACCAACAGGACATTCATTGAGCGCTTAGCAGTCCATATGCTGCTCCTATTCTGACGGCTCCTTCGTCAACGCCAGGAGCGTCGCCAGCCCTCACGTGACAGGGCCGCTCTCCCAGGAGGGTGGCTATTGTGGGCAATGTTGGCGGCCTTTCTAATTATGTCTTCAGCCCCGGAATGGACTCGCCTGGCGTGTCACCCGGGGGCTGGTCCGTGGAGGACGGACGGACACTCCGAGTGGGTAGGTCCCCTCTGGGGTCGCTCCGGATGGCATTTTCTCCTTGCTCCTCACGGCAGATGTCACTCTTGCCTCCCTTTGCTCTGGACCCACTGATGTTCTCCCGGCTCGTGCCTACTGGTTACACGGCTGGCGCTGCTCTGAGCTGGCAGATCAGGCGACGCTTGTCACTGTGGCGCGGTGGGCACTGAAGCACTTCAGAGATGCAGTGACTTGGGTGGAACATCCTCAGCCCTTTCTATCTCGGGACAGTGTGTCTTAGGAGATGTTAGCTAGGCTGGGCTGGAGCTCATGATCCTCCTGCCCCAGCCTGTCAGAGCGCTAATAAAGCACATTTTAAAGCATAAACAAAAATATACATACAGGGGGCAATAAGATTACCAAAGGTAACTTGAACAATTCTAGAAATCCGTGTGCAATCTGTTTGTTCTTTTTTGGTCCCGGGGATTGATCCTAACACCTTTGTGCCGAGCTTCCTCAGCTCTTTTTATTTTGAGATAGTTTACTAAAGCGGCCCAGGGCTGGGCTTGAGTGAATTTGCAATCCTGCTACCTCAGCTTCCAAAGTGGGGAATACAGGCGTGCACCACCACACCTGGCTCTTGCACAATCTGTAAGACCTCTGTAATTACTAAGAGTGTAATAGTTACTAAGAACATAATGATATTTCTCCAGAGTCCTGCATTTCCTCCTCTAGGGTGCTGCGTGTGTCCCCCGAAGTAGCTATATCCCACCACCAGAGGGCGCCCTGCAACCGGCGACGCTGGCCTTGGCCCAGGAGAGTGTAGGTTCCTCCAACTCCGGTGGGCCCTCTCTGCCAACTCCCTCAGCTCTTTCTCCGCACAATTTTGTCACTGTCTTTATATTTGGGGTTTTGTTACCTGGAATCCATTGCTTCTAATGCTCCATGAACATATTGGTAATTTATATATAAAATACATGCGTGTGTGCCTTTTATAACTACAGGAAGGTTTTACAGGATTAATCAAACTAGCAACGGAATGTTACACACACGTACACGCACATGCACGCATGCACACGCACACACAGCAGGTAGTACTGCATAAGCGGTAGTAGGATACAATGGTGTCCGGTACCAATATACTTTCTACCAAGTGAGGAGCACTTCACATACGTTACTTAGTGTAATCTGCAAACTCCTTTGCAAATATGCTCATTTCACAGATGGAGCCTGAGGTCCAAACAGTCTAGCTACTCTGTCCCAAGCAGCCCCGCCTCAGCCTGCTGGAGGCAATGGTGGGCCTTCGAGAAATGGGAAGCCGTCACGGCGTTCAGTGAAGCAGAGGAGAAAGAAACATGAAATAATTTACATTTTTCTTTTAAAATTGGAATAAAAACATATAAAGGGGTGATTAAAAATATGGTGTGTGTTTAAAAAAAAAAACTTACTAGAGTAAATGACACACAGCCAAAGATGATGGGATGAGTGTTACTAGTGAGGGGTATTTTGAATATCCTTAGGGGAATTAATGGCAATTTTAAAAAAACATTCACCATGTTTTTGATCATCCCTCACCTTAACTGTTCTTAAGTGTACCTTTCAGTAGCGTTAAATACTTTCGCACTGGTAGCAGCCAACAAAGGAAGCTTTTCCTCTTGCAAAACTGAAGCCTCCTGTTAGACACAGGCTTCCCACCCCTCCCTCCCCGGTGCTGGCAACCTCCCCTGCGCCTGTCTCTGTGAACAACACTCCCCTCCCCAGAGCAGAGTCTTTCCTGCCACCCTGAAGGAGGGAGACCCTTCCTGTGCGCCACGATGGAGGCGGAGTCTTCCCGTGGACGTTTTGTGACCGGCTCCCCTGCCTGTCCCAAGGTGACCACGATGCAGGGTCAGGAGATGCAGAGTCAGGAGATGCAGGGTCAGGATTTCCCGCCTCCTCCACCAAGTCATGGCCCGCTGTGTTTTTCTCCATGATCCGTCCGTCCGTCCGTCCGACTAGTGCTCGGCTGTTTCACCTCTCAGCTACTGGGAACCTGGTGTGTCAATACCTCTGGGATTCTGCCTCCAGCTGTTTTCCTTTTCTGTGTAGTGAATGCTTTACAAATAATACTCGAATTGGATACACATTTCAGCAGGTGTGGAGTTGCTCTGGCTGGTGTAGAGAGATCGGCGCAGTGAGAGGTCGAGGCCCAGGGCGTAGGTGGGGGCGGTCAGCTGACGAGGGTGGTCAGCGTGGCCTCTTTCTAGGCTCAGAGAGCTGCGCTTGGCTTAGACTTCGGGAGTAGCCATTTTAGAGAGGGTGTCTACAGCCATGACACGCCCAGGCAGAGGTGACGGAAATGCGTGGGGTGTGCCGGTGCAGGCGGAAACTGAGGAAGAGATGGTGGAGAAGGGCCGAAGCTCCGCCACGGACCCAAGAGCAGGAGTGAGGTTCACGGCACTGCGGGAAGTGAAGGCTGCTGGGAAGGGGGCCAAGAGCCCTGGGCTGGGCGGGGCTGGGTGGCCCTGAGGGTGACTTGGACAGGAAAAGCTGTAGCGGAGGCAGGGAGCAGACAGGCCGGACAGAAGAGAGAAGGAAGGCGAGGGAGCACGGGCAGTGTGAGCAAAGGGCTGTGAAGACACCGGGAGGTGGGACACATCTGTTATCCCAGCACTCGTGGGAGGCTGAGACAGGAGGATTGCAAGTCTGAGCCCACCTGGGGCCATTTAGTCACTTAGTGAAATCCTATCTGAAAATAAATTAAAAAGAGCTGGGGGTATAGCTCAGTGCAAAGACCCTGGGTTCAATCTCCAGTACTGAAAACAAAACAAAACAAACAAATAAAGATGAAGATATTGGGACTGTACACTTCAAACGACAAGACCCTGATGAAATACAGACGGCAAACAGAAATATGGATATGAATCAGAAATATGGGTATGGATCAGAAAAACAACTGTTAAAGTATTCATCTTACCCAAGGAATATGGAGATTCAGAGCAATGTTTTAAAATCCCAATGGCACATGCTTGGCACTGTGGTGTGTGGCACTGATTGCTGGTAGACATGAGTCACCACGCCTGGCATTGTTGTATGAGGTTACTGGGACTGAACCAGAGACCCTGTGCTTGCAAGGCAGGTGCTGGAACCACTGAGGTAAATCCCTGGCCCTGGCATTTTTCAGTAAAATAGGAAAAAAACTAATATTCATATACAATTGTAAAGACCTCGAATAGCTGATAGAAAATTAAAGCTGATACTTCCTGATCGAAAAGTATATTACAAAGCTATAGTGATCAAAACAGCGTGTTACTGGCTTAAAAATAAATGGCAGGATGATGTGCTCCTGTAATCCCAGCACTTTTGGAGGCTGTGGCAGCCCAGCTCAGGCAGGTACTGAGACCCTTGTCTCAAAGACAGAGAGGGCTGGGCGCAGCTCAGTGTCCAGGGCCCGCGTTCCCCGCCCAGGGCTGAGGGTGGGTGTGGGGAGCACAGAGGCCAGCGGACAGCGGGGAGCCCAGAACTGACCAACCACAGGGTCAGCTGTGTCTCCACAAGAGGGCACAGCGGGAGGGAAGGGTCTCAAGATAAATGGTGTTGGCAAGGCCAGAGAGGCCCACACAGCACTGAAATTGGACTGTGTATGTGCTGTGCACAGAAATCAACTCGCAACACATTAAAGTTCAAAATGTGAGACAAGAAACCTGAAAACTCATAGAAGACAATGTAATAGAAAAGATTTTCTGGTCAGTGACCTTGGCAATGAAGTTTTGGTTATTATACCTAAAACTCAGGCCACAGAAACAAAGCAAAAACAAAAACAGAAACAAACAAAACACACCAAGAAAATCCAGAGACTAAATAATCAATACATAAAATGGCAGCCTACAGTTGGGGAAAAGAATTGGCAAGCCATGTATCTGATAAAAGTTCACATCCTTGGATTTATGAAGAACTTGTACAACTTTGTAGAAGAAAAACAAAAAACACATTGAAAAATGGAAAAGCGACCTACATAGACATTGGTCTAGTGGAGACATAAAAGCCAGCAGGAGTAGGTTGGTCAGAATTGCCGGCTTCCGCCTCATTCCGGTCAAGAAGACTCCTCTGGAAAAGTCAGTCAGTAATAACCGAGCGGGGAGCAGCGCGTGTGGGGCGCTTCCTAGTTGGTCAGGCCTGGGCTCCCTCCCCAGGACCATGACAAACGAACAAACGAACGTTTAAGAGCTGAGACGCTGGCTGAGCTGTGAGGCCGCGGAAATGCTCACCGGCAGGTTCTAGGCAGGAATGTAGAAAGGGACACCCAGCCCGGAAAACATTCTGGGGCCTTCTGAAGAAATTAAAAATAGAAGGCCTCGTAAAGGTGCATGCACGCCTGCGTGCACAGACGTCACAGCTCAGCGGAGATCCGGCCTAAGCGCTCCACACAGGTAAAGAGACCACGGACAAATGCACAGGGTGGAGCTCAGCCCTAGACAGGCGACATCTTGCTGTGCGCCACGTCGTGGGGTTGAGGTGGGCACGGAGGATCTTCTTAAACGTCAGATCTACAGAGAGGAAGCAAAGCAAGGGGCAGGGCCAGGAGCTGGAAGCGGGAGGCGCAGGTGGCAGGTACCAGTCGCAGCTGCGTGGAGCAGCCACCGCGCCGAGCGAGCACGTATAGAGGATTCGTGAGAAATGTGTAGATTTTAGTCACTCTTGTCCCTAACAAAAAAGGGCAGTGCGTAAGATGATGGATGGCACGGTGGCTGCTCTGGTGACTTTCGTCTTCATTGTTTACATCGCAGCTATATACACTGTATTTAAACGAGCTGAGCTCCGAAGGACCCTAGCGTCTGAGGGGGCCTGGGAAACCCAAGGGGCTCCGGTGGCTATTCTGATTTTAAGATGATCTGAGGGTGCACCTCTGTGGGTGCCCACGGCCTGGGGTGGGTCTCCAGCGGGACAAGATGGTGCACGTGGTAGCCAGGGCCTTTGGTTTTGGCCCGGAAGGGAGTATCTGGTGGAAGTGAGACGGAGAGGCATGCGCAGAGCAGCGAAGGGAATGTGGGCGTCGGGAGTTAGGGGAGCCAGGCACCTGCCTCCGAAGAGGGGGTCCCTGGGTGCCAGTGGGGCGCTGGACAAAGAGGCCAGGACCTCTGCGGACTGAGGCTGGGCTGGAGACACTTGGATCGTTGCCTTCCTCTGGGAGCCCCGAGAACCCACGAGGGTCTCGGGGTGTCTGCTCGGCCCCCGGCCCCAGCTCGCACCGGGCCGCGACGGTGCCCGGAGCCGGCAGGGGGCGCTGCGCGGCGGCCGCGCCCGACCCCGCGATCCCGCTGCGGAGCCGGCGTCGTGCCCCCCGCAGCCCGGCTCGGCGGCCTGTGCTCCCCGTCTTTGCCCCACGCTGGCGGGCGGGGAGCCCCGTTAGCGGGGCCCCAGACGGGGGCGCTGAAGAAAGCGCGGTGGGTGCATGGAGCCTGTCCCCCCACCCGTCGGGAGGCCGAGGCAGGAAGGCCCGATCCCAGGCCACCCCTGGCAGGTACACACTCTCAGAGAGGGAAACGCTGCTGCTGAGGCCCCGAGACTCCGCTCCAGGGGTCCAGGGCTCCGCAGGCGGTGCTGAAGCTGTGGCTGTTTCTGCGGCTTCTGGCCCAGATCCGCCCCACCCCCGGCCTTGCCCTGGAGCAAGGGGTGCAGAGCCTTGGGGCCTCGCCTTTCTGGGGCGCAGCCCCCCCCCGTCACTCCCCGCACGGAGCTGGACCCCGACCTTTGCGCGCTCTGTTCCCAGGTCCCTGCGCAGAGCAGCAGCGCCGCGGGCCTCGCGGGCGAAGCCTCCGTCTCTGCACTGGCCGCTTGCCGTCTCGGCGCGGACGCTCGGCCCCGCTCCGTGAGATGAGGGGTTTGTTTGGCGCATGGTACCCGGAGTTAAGTCCTGACGGGACCAGGACATGGGAGACCTCACACCCACAGGCCGGCAAGCAGCTCTTGGTGGACCCTCACACCCACAGGCCGGCAAGCAGAGAGGACGGCCACCCTGTTCCGGTCACACCGGCTCCTGCTCTGCGCCCGCGCCCGAGACTTCTGGGGACATTCAGAGTCCGGACTGAGTGCTGCTCCGTGGTGCTGCCGGGTGTGATGCTGGGCTGCACGTGCTAGCCAAGCATCTAAGAACCCGTGCTCTCGGGGTCCTGAGGGAAGGAGGCGCCTCCCAACAGTGCAGTGTGGTTCGGAGAAGGTGCAGAAACGCGCTTCGGTGACTTCACATTGCAAGGGCAGTGTCAGTGTTACTGCGCTGAGGGTGCACAGAGCATTCTCCTGCCTTGGTAGGACAGGGGTATTTGCCCTCTCTCGGAGCACCCCAAGAGGTCCGTGGCTGATATTAAACTCTGTGATGGTGTATGCCGGTGATCCTACCACTGGGAAGCTGAACCAGGAGGATTTCGAGTTTGGCCCCTTGCTCCTCAGCCTTGGCTTTCCCAGGCAGGCAGGAGTCTCTTTCTCCCTGCGGCTCGGAGGGGAGACCCGGTGCTCGCTGTGTCCCAGCTGGCTTCTTGGTTATGGTTACGCTTGACTGGCCTCCTGATCGGCTGGGGGACACAGCAACGCCCACGTGTGTGTATGTGTGCACGTGTGTGCGTGTGTGTATGTATGGGTGTGTGTGCGTATGTGCATGTGTGTGTGCGCGCGCACCCCTCCCCAGCCTAATCCAAGGCCTACCCTGGCACTTCCCGGCCTGGGATAGCCAGGCCTTGTCTGAGGGTAGAGAGCCATTCCCTGGGTCAAACATTTTCTCTGTAAAAATGCCACATCCATCCCTGTCCTGCCTGAGCTCCGTCAGATGAGAGGCCCTGCTGTGGTGGTGCTGTGTGACCCTGCGTGGTGTGGGGTCCTGTGCAGGGTAGTTTGAAGACATATCTGTTGAAGGAACACCCCGCCCAAATGTTTCTTGAAGGCCCATGTGTTCCGGGCATCGCTGGGTGCTGGGAGAGACCTTCTCGGGCAGCGTGGACGCAGGGCGGGGACGGTGTGGAGGCGGGGGAGCGCTGAGAGACCCCGGGCCAGGTGGGCACGGAGAGAGGTGCGTGGGCAGCCTGGCGAGCCGCCGGAGGTGGGTGGCGACCTCTCCTCCCCTTTGCTGGGCCTGCCCACCTCCCGGCGTCTCGCCCTCAGCCCCGAGGCCTCCAGGGCCTGCTGCCCTCTCTGGAGTGTCTGAGGGACCCGTGCGGCCTGCCTCTGCCTCCTGCCGCCCACAGCCTGCCCTCCCCACTCCTCTTGTGCTGCCCTCCTCGGGGGCATGACCAGGGGGCCCGCAGCTCTCAGCAAATGAGATGCATGGCAGTCTCTGGAGGTCTTACCTTAAAATTCTATTATTGCTAGTTTTTTTTTTTTTTTTTTGAGACATTCTTGTTGGGTAGCCCAGGCTGGCATTGAACTCACCGTGTGGCCCAGGTTGGCCTTGACTTTGCAGGGATCCTTCTGCCTCAGCCTCCCAAGGACTGCAGTTACAGACATGTGCTGCTGTTGACGTTTGGCTCCTTGCAGTTTTCAAGTGGATGTTTTCTTTTTTTTAAGGTTTTTTGAGACAGGGTCTCGCTTTGGAGTTTAGGCTGGCCCCGAGCTCAGCCTCCAACTCAAATCCCAGCAATCCTCCTGTCTCTGCCTCCCGAGTGCTGGGATGACAGGCGTGAGCCACCACGCCCGGCACTGTGGTATGTGGTGCTGGTTGCTGCTGGGGTGAGTCTCCACACCCAGTATGGTATGTGGTTACCGGGGATCGAACCCGGGTCCTTGCGCTTGCAAGACAGGCGCTGGAACCACTGAGCTGTATCCCCGGCCCTCAAGTGGATGTTTTAAGCTCTGACTCAAAGGGTTGAATATAGTGTAACAAACTGGGTTAGAAAGAGCAGGTGCCGCCTCCCGCTGAGCGACAGGTATTGGTCTTCATCCGGTTTCCCATAGCTGTCCGACTCCTGAAGCCCTGGACGCTCTGAGCTGGGTCTTTCTGTGCGCTAACGAGGTGGCGGCTGTCACAGGAGGCCCCAGGTAGAAGGAGGGCTGGGACTTTCACTATCCCCAAACTAGGCTGGTGAAAGGCATGGAGGCCAAGCTGATCTTTAAGGGGCTGGCAGTTTAATTGGTCATCTACACAATAAAGCCTCTAAAACTCCGAAGAGGCTGCACAAGCTGGAATCCCAGCACTCAGGAATCCCGGGCAGAAAGATTCGGATTTTAAGGCTAAGCTGGGCTCCAAAGTGAGACCCTGTCTCAAAAAATCAAATGAATGCAGCACACCAAACCCTGGAGGGCGGGACACAAAGGGCTCAGGGCTCGGAAGCACCGCCCAGCCTCACCCGCTTCTCTGGGGCTGTATCCTCTGCAGGGTCCTGCATTACAAGCTGCTGATCTTGTCTCCCTGAGTGCTGCGGCCTGTGGCTCGGAAGCCGCAGAGAAAGTAAAAAAGCAGGAGTGGGGACCGTCCCCTGAGTGCCCTGCACCCCCGGGACCCGGCGCCGGTCCAGCGAGTAGCTCAGAGCCTGTGCGGAGGACAGGTCCCCTCCCTCATCAGTGTCATCTGCTCCTCTCTGCGGAGTGTTTCCCGGGACTCTGCGAGCTCATGGCTTCCGCGTGTTCTGCTTGTGTTCTGCCAGCAGAGGGATTGAAGGCTGGACCTCTGCACTGAGTTACGTCCCGGCCCTTTCGCCTTATTTTGTGACAAGGTCTCATTAGGTAGCCTGGGTGGCCTTGAATTTAGAGGGATCCTCTCGCCTCAGCCTCCCAAGTGCTGGGGTCACCACTGTGCACCACGCTGACCGGCGGCTTTCCGTTTTAAATGCAGCTTTCTTTGTGTCTCACTGAGAAGCCACATCACATACCTGGTGTGGAAGGGCCAGGGAGTCTGGAAGAGGGATATTTCTGGCTACCACCTTGGAAAAGTGGAACTCATGGACAAGAGTTTCCCCAGGCATGAAAAAAGGTATTTGGAGGTGTAGGACAACAGGAAAGCCTGCCAAGGCCCTCCTCTGCGGAGTCCCGCCGGGCCTGGGGCCGCCGGAGGTGGAGGGCGTCACGGCCCTGTCAGGCAGATTCTGGGCTGCGTTCAACACAAGCAGCATCTGCCCAGCGCAGGCAGAGAACCTTCACGGGGACACGGGGCCCTCAGATCAGCAAGAGGCCTGGTGGGAGGGGAGCAGGCGCGGCCACGTGGGGAGGGATGGCCGGTGCTGTAGGAGGTGCGCAGGGGGCACGGACAGTGGGCGGAGGGAAGGGCAAGTCTGCCCTGCACTGTCAGTGTCCCCTCCTCCGAGTGTCCTTCATTTCACCTCCGTTCAGTCCAGTTCAACAGTGTTTTGGGCTGTTTACAGACCACTGGGCAGAAGACTCCCTGGGGGACCAGTGGACTTGGGGTGCAGTCGCAGAGGCTCAGTGGGGCTGGGGCCACTGAGCTTCGGAGGGAGGAGGACTCTGGCTGGCAGGGGAAGCAGAAAGCACGTTTCTGTGGTGGACTGGCACGACAGGGCGGGTGTTAGCCGTCGATGCCCCGAGTAACCAACTCAGGAGTTTCCCGTGGCTCCCGGCCCCCAGGGATCCAGACCCTGGCTGATCGGCCTCATTGCTTTGGGCCGTGTCAGTTTTGGGCTGTGCAGAGCCAAAGCTCACCTCGTGGCTGGGGGCAAAAGGAAAAGAGGAGGCTGAGGTCCCCCTGTCCCCGGCTGGCGTGGGCTATTGCTGTGCACAGGGCGGAGACCTTGTGTGGGCCAGTTTCAAGGCTAGAAATGTATTGCAGGAAAATGCGGCCGCTGCTGCGTGGCAGGAGGGGCGTCCCATGGGGAAGGCCCCGCGGTAACCTCCTCTCCACTGTCTCGGGACGGGACCCTCCCGGGCGTGCCGGGCATCCCGCCTTTCACACCTGGTTCGGGCCCATTCCAGGCCGGAGCTCAGGCAGCCTGCTCTGTTCGGCCAGGCCGCCCTCTTGCTGCTGGGACAAGACCACAGCTTTGGTGTCTGCCGCCCTCCTGCTCAGAACACGTCCCTGATGTCCGCCTGCCAGTGCCCGTCACCGTCACCGGGCCATCCGACCCGTTTTGCAGGATGCTCTGGCGGCTGCGAGGACTCTCGGCCCCCGACTGGGCTGTCTCGTGCACGGACTGCCTGCCTGCTCGTAGACTCCGCAGTGGCTCTCCCCCCACCTTCCTCTCCCTTTGCCTCCTCATCCTCTCCCCTTCTTCCTTGGCCTCCTCTTCCTCTTCTCCTTATGGTTTATACCTAGGTGTCCCCTCAAATCCTCGTGCTCCCGTAGGTGGGGTTTGGGGAGGCGACCGGATGGGGGGCGCGATGCTCACCCGTGGGTTAGTCTGCTGGTGGGTTTACAGCTGTGTGTGCGGCGGGGAGGCGGCGCTGGTGTGGGGGCCACTGCGCCCTGGCCGGCGGTCCTCCCTCGGCCTTGTCCTCTGCTTCCCGCTGCCCTGCTCTGAGCCCCTGCTCTGCGAAGCCTCCTGGGAGCAGCTGCCTAGAGACTGAACCTCTATGAACTGAGTCGAGATGAACCTTCCCCGTTTAGCTGGTGGATGCTGGGTGGCTAGGATGAGAACGTAACTCAGACACTGTTGTTTATTAGTAGTCGCATCAGGGGTCAGACCCAGGGCCCCACACTCACCCGGTGCGTGCCACACACACAGGCGCTGTCCAGCCTGCGTCTTCATTTATTGGGCTCCCCCCCTCACTGCTAGACTGGGAGGGGTTTGTCTGTTTTGCTCCTTGCTGTCCCCTGAGGGCCTGGCTTGGGACCTGGCGTGCAGTGAACGCTTGGTGAGTGAAGCCCAAGAGGCCTGTGGGAGGCGGAGTGGTGAAGCAGCAGTGGGTGGTACAGGGGGCTGGGGCAGGGCGGGGCAGGGCCCCCGGAGCCCTGTGTGCGCCGGGAGTCAGCAGCTGCAACCTGGATTTCTCCTCTAGCAAGGACCAGAGCTGGCCCTTCAGGGTCTCCCACTCAGGAAGAGACCTGGCGGCAAGGACAAATCCAGAGGCTACTCGGGTCGGGGTTGAGGTGGCCTGTGCGGGCAGGCTGCGCTGTGCCAGGCCTTTCTTGGGGGGATGGGCTCGCTAACTCATTTAATCCCCCTGTCTCCTTCCCGAGGGGCCTCACACAGGCTCCGTACAGACCGAGGGGTGCACCTCTGCCTGGGGCGGGGAGGAGAGGGCAAGCAGAGGCGGGAGGCAGAAGCCAGGAGACAGGACCGAGGGACAGAGATGGCCTTCGGTGTGTCTTCTGCGTCTGTCGCTCCGCACCAAGGTGGGCAGAGCAGAGAGCAGGGCCCAGGTGCGCAGGGCTGGCCCCGTCCCACTCCAGGCCCCTGTCCCCTTGACGTAAGGAACTGAAATGCTCAACGTGCCCTTCTCCGAGATCTTTGCTCAGCATCGTGGCAAACCCAGCATCTCCCACAGGTCGAGACTGCCTGGGTCTCGGTTGACCCTGTTTCTGTCGGACAGAGATATTGTCACCCCTCACCTCTGTCATTCTGATTTGTCACCCAGCAACTTTCTCCCTTTATGTCGAAACCTCCTCGCCTTCCGCCCACTGCAGGGCCAGGCGTGCTGCTGGGCGGTGCTCAAACTGACGCCTTCGGATGTGCTGTCACACAGCACTCACAGCCCCGCGCTTCGCCAGCTCTGGCCCAGCGCCCACTGACCTCTTTCTATCTTTTTATTCATCTTTTTATTCCTTTTGGTATGCTTTCTTATCACTACCTTATTCCTCTTAGAATGTTTTAGAAAAAAATCAAATTCCTCAGCCGGGCACAGTGGCATACACCTGTGATCGTAGCCACTTAGGAGGCTGAGGTAGGAGGACTGCCAGTTGGAGCCCACCCTGGACAAGTCAGTGAGATCTCAAAACAAAATGTCAAGGGGGCTGGAGTGTAGCTAGGAGGCAGCACACTCGTGGGTGCCATCCCAGTACGGGGAAAAATCCTTTCTCTACTGTTCCCAGCTTCCCTGCCCCGTGGCCTCCCTTGGCGACCTGGGGCAGGCAGATGTCCTCTCTGCAGGTGCCCTTGGAGCGTAGGGCCTGCCCGCTCCCACACGCGGGGGGAGACAGGTCTCTGGCCACCTGTGGGCGGCTCCTGTCACCTGAGCTGTAGGGCTGGCTCCAAACCCAAAGACTGCCATTTGCCAGCTCGAGGGCCTGCTGCGCGCCCCACACTGGCCTTCTGGTGAGTGTGGGTCTGTGCACAGTGTCCCCCGACAGCTGCAGGAGCCTCCGAGCGCCCTCGCCGTGCCTCTTGGGGTGAAGTGTGCCTGTCGCGGAGGGCCCGGTGCAGCAGAGGCCATGGGCTGCGGGGGGCTGCGCGGGCAGAGGCTGGCGCCTGCCTCAATCACACAGGGGCTCTCAGGGTGGGCTGGGGGGCTGGGGTGGAGTTACTTACACTGAAGTGTTACATCACTATGAAACCAAGTTGCCCTCTGACCTTCGGAGAAGTCAGGATGACAGCGGACGCTCCCACGCAGAGAAAAAGAAGTTCCTCCGCCTGTGCCCTTGAGGAGAAGTGCCCCTGGCTGATGTCCGCTCACTGCCTGCCTTCGAGGGAGGCGACTTCTTCCTTCCTGAGCCCTCAGGGTCTGAAGAACCGATGCCCTCTCTGTGCGGCTGCTCTGAACGTGAGCTCTGCTTCCTGAGTCCGTGACTGCAGGAAAGCCAGCTGCAGGTCTCCAAGTTCCGCTTACTGAATTTTGTCCTTTGACGTTATGGACACTACACACGCGCATGCGCATTTTGTGGTGCGGGGACCTTTGGCCTAGCTCTCCCTCCTTTTTGGGAGTCCAGGCTTTATGACGATGTTGCCCAGGCCGGCTGAGAACTCCTGACTTAAGCTGTTTTTCCTGCCTCAGCCTCAGAGTAGCGGGGGCTGTGGGAGCCCCCTGCATCTGGCCCCTCTCCGTCATTGTGACCTTCTGCGTCCCTGAGCCCCCTCCCCTCACCACAGCCTGTGTTTTCTCCACTGTTGCTTCTCTGTGCTTGAAACAGGGGGGCCTTTAGCTGCCCATCAGAGGGGTCCACGGGCTCGCCATGAGGGCTCCCGTCAAGGACAGAACTGCAAATATCCTACAGAGTGAGCGTCCAATGGGGTGAGCAAAGGTCGGCTTTACAGACGAGAAACGCCTTGAAAAAGCAGAAACAGGACAGACTGGACTGGCCACTTTGAAGTTTCTGTCCATGAGGAGGGACAGGAGACAACCACAGGAAAATAACCGATTTGGGTTCCTTTGGGCCGCGGGGAACGCACAGCGGTAACAGCAGAGCAGAGGCAAAGACAGAGCAGGGTTTTTCTGACTGAGGGTCACAGCGGTTATTAGTGAGTTAGACAGTTGAAGGGGGATTATAGCCATATCTGCAAACACGAGACCGGACTAGACCGGACCGGACCGGAAGTGCAGAGCATGGTGCATGCTGCAGGGTGACTCACCGCCTGGCTTCTGAGTGCGAGTACACATCGTGGGCTTCTGCGTCCGGAGAGTGTGAGACAGTGAGGAGGCCCTGGTGGAGAGGCCGCGTCCTGGGATGATACTGATTAGTCTGACTGATCAGGGCTGCTGAACTTGTAGCAACCCGCCTGCCTCAGCTTCCTGAGTTATGGGCGTGTGCCACCTTACTGATTTGGGGATTAGATATCTTCAAAAAGAGAAACAAGTGGGCATGGTGGCACACACCTATAAGCTCATTACTTGGGAGGCTGAGATGGGAGGATTGTAAATTCAAGGCCAGTGTGGGCCAAGTAGCTATAGACCCTGTCTCACATACAACATGACATAGTGCACTAAAACAAAATATGAAAGCAACACAGTGAGAGGTGCGCTCTCTGCCAGAAGACATTGTGCAACACACAGGGATTGCCGCAGTCACTCCGGGCGAGAGCTCCCGGCCAGCGGAGCTGACCACACCAGCAGACTTCCTGTGTGTCAGTCCCATGTGATCAAAGTTTGTTATTTCCTAGGAGTCTCTGCCTTTAGGCTCCTGGCACTTGGGGCTCAAACCATCCCACCCAGGGAAAGTAAAGAGTGGCGCTGGGGCCTCGGGGAAGTGCTGTGAGGGGCATGGGAAGCAGCTGCCCAGGGCTGAGCCCCGCTGTGGCGCTAGGCGGGAGGAACCCAGTTCACACAGCAGAGCGGGCCTCATGGCCTCCCTGCCCCTCCCGCTGTGCACAACGGACAGGTCAGACGGAGGGCAGGGGCTGTGGCGACAGTGAGACTTGAGTTTCTGATTTTGCAAGTGCGGGTGCCAGCCTTGCAGATGGGCGGGCATGCCAGGGCGGGTACCTTGAGCGGTTAACTTTGGCCCGCGGGCCCCTTCCCCAGCTCCTCACTGCTGGGTACCTCGAGGGTGCAGCCTCCCTGGGCGACGCCTAGCTCTTAGGAGCTCCCTTGCAAACGTGCTGTTGGTGTGAAGGCAAATGATGCGGCTGCAGCAGTGACTCCACTGCCGGTCCGCGCAGGGACGCCATCTTCATGGCCGGGCGGGCTGTTCCTCCTCTGTTTGGGGGACCTTGAAGAGGCAGAATCTTAGTCACAGCTGCAGGTCAGTGGCTTTCCACTCAGAGTTAAAACTTCTTGAAAATTAAGTTCCTATTTCTTACATTTCTTCTGTTCTTTCATTCTGGGATCTGACAGCCTTGAATCCTGGAGCTGGGGACCCCCCCCTTATCACCCCATTCCCCTGCCCCTGAGTATTCCTCTTTCCCTTCCATTCACGGGCAGGAAGGGGTGGCCTGGGCCCTCACACCTGGTGGTGTACGGGCAGGGCGGGCACGGGTGGCACCAAATGTACCCAGCGTGGCGGGTCTCTGCCGCCAGCACTGTGATGGATGGTGGGGCCCAAGTGGGGCCTTGCGGGGGGTGCTGTGCCCGGGGCGTGGGGGGGAGACCTCCGTGAATGGGGCCACGTCTGCGGCCATTTCCTTTGGGTACATGAGTGGGACAGCGAACTGTAGGGAAGGTCTATTTATAGTTTCTGAGGAAGCGCTGTCCTGCTGTCCGCAGGGGCTGTGCCATGTCCCAGCAGCGTGTGAGGGCTCCTGTCTCCCCACAGCCTCAGCGGCCCGTCTTATATGGGGGATTGTAGGGCCCGCACCTCACATCCCGTGCCGGGTTCTTCCCTGGGCATTGGTGGTGATGAGCCCTCCCTACACATCTGTTGCCCATTTGTGTTGATTTTGAGCCCAGGTGCAGGTCTGAGATGCCGACTCCTTCACAGCTGGGAAGAGTTTAGAGCTCTCAGGTGGAGGATTCGGGGGTGGGGTGGGGTTCAGGGCTCCACAGTGAGGCTCTCGGCGGTCCCAGAGGAGCCAGAGCAGCTGGGACGCACCTGCCGCAGCCCTGAGCCCGCCCTGTGGGACCTGGGGCTGCGGACTGAGGAACCCGCTGCCGCTGCTTCCTCTGCCGTCAGTGCGGCCTGGCCTGCCTCTGTGACCCTCAGCCCTGCGCCGCTGGCCCGGCTGGCTTCCTCGATTAAATTCTCTCTGATGAATTTCCTACTTCGGGTCCTGTTTTTCTGGCTGGACTCTGATTATACTCTGCTTATTTAATCTTTTCCATGCACTGCAGTTGGAAGGACGTATAAATCATGCCAGGCGCAAGAGCCGCTGTTTGGGAGAGAAGGGCAGAGTGCTGGCTTTTGTCATCCAGGGGTGAGAGGGTGGGACTTGGCCTGGGCAGGGAGCCCGGCCCGCGCGGAAGGGCGCTGCCTTCCTCTCCTGCTCCGCCCCGAGGCAGGGTGGACAACTCGAGGCACCTGCCACGGCCCCCTCTGGTGCTTGGCGGTGGGAAGTGACGGAGCCTCTGAGGTCCAGGGGAGTTAGGAGGACAGCCTGGGCCAAGGACGGGAGCACTGAATTTGGGGTTCGGCTTTGTGAGGTCAAGTTGGAGCAGGGGCCCTCATGAAAGAGTAGCACTTGTCCTGAGTCAGTGTCTGTCTGTCTGGCCTCTCTGTTTCTCTGTCCCTGTCTCACTCTGTATTTTTTTTTTTTTTTTGACACAGAGCCTCACTATGTAATTCAGTTTGACTTCCAGTTCAGATCCTCCTGCCTCAGCTTCCTACACGCAGGGATTACAGGCCTGCACCACCGCATCTGGCTTCTGAGTCTTTTCTCAGGCCGAGAGATTCAATGTGCTTTCCTTTTTCTTTTAAATTTTAATCAGCTTTTTTCCCCTCGTTACTGGGGATTGAACTCAGGATACCGTGGTTACCAGGCAGGTGCGGTGACAAAGCCACACCCCCGGCAAGTGTGCTTTCCAGGGACGCAGAGAATCCCCGGCTTGGACCCAGTGAGTGTCACTTTCACGTTTCATTTCATTCTCCTGCTCATTTTCTTCACCACTGAAAACTCCTTCACCAATGGCGAGAAGTGGATCAGGCAGAATTTTCTTCTCTTTATTTCTGGCCGCAACAGAGGCAGCCAGGTCAGCGGCACCACCTTTGCCCAAAGGCAGATCATCAGTCTCTTGCTGCCTCCATGGTTTCAGTGCAGTCGTGCGGTCTCTCTTGCTTTCCTCTTTCCCTCATCTTCCCCCTTTTATTCTGGTTTTGAAAGACAGTGATGAAGTCCAGGCTGGTCTTGAACTCATTGCATCTGTGGCTGACCCCAAACTTACAGTCCTCTTGCCTTGGCCTCCTGGGTGCCAGGCCACAGGTGTGCCCCGCCGTGTCCACCTCCTTCCTGTGCATCCTGTTCGTGGGCAGAAGCTTGTGATGTTTCTCCCCTTCCAGCGCACACTGACACGAAGCTCACACTTAACCACAGCCAGACGGCGCCTGCGTCGGAGCTGGGCCTCCAGCCTGCGCTGGCTGGACGCGGTGGAGACCGCTTGCTGCCATGCTGTCACATGCAGTGACACACATGAGACGCTGCCCAGGGGCCGATCGAGAACTACGGTGACGCTCCGCTTAAAACACTGCACTGAAGGGTGCGTTGCACGAACGCCTTCAGATCACGTAGTCCGTTGTTTTTGCCACTTTTGAAGCAGCTCTGATGTCTTTTCACGAGTGCTTGTGAAGTGTGACTAAAAACACTCCGGAAAGACGAGTCCAGAGCTGCTGCTGGAAGTGGCAGGAGTGGCAGGTGGCTCGTGTGCTCGCAGGGAGGGGTGTGGAGATGGGGAGCCATCTCGACGTCCTCACTGTGAGACATCTTAAAAGGCTTAAACATGTGCTGCTTTTCTAGAGGCCCCAGGCAAGACAGTGACTCTTCTTTGCTCGTCAGTAGGTCCACCTGGGAGGGATGGAGACTAATCCGCACCTGCAGCTCCCGGAGCCGTGTGGAGGGCCAGCACACAGCCCCAGCTGTAAAAAGGCCCACAGGGGGCTGCTGACCGTCCCCGCTGCTGGGACAGCTTCACAGGCCAGAAGTTCACGCCTGTTCCGGGAACCTCGCAGAGCAGTGGTGACTCCGTAGGGTAAGAGCGGACTGTGCCTGCATTGCCAGAGGGGAAGCAGATGGTTTGGGGAAATTCAATTTTAGAGGAAAGAAACTGAATTAGTTTTCCAGGGGCCTGGTGGCCAAGACTCAAGTGGAGACAATTACATTAGCGCTCAGGCCCCACCAGGCCAACAGGAAGGCGGAGTGTGTGTGTGTGGGGGGGGCGGGGGTGCCCGGTCACGTACCCCGGCTGGCTCGGGTCAGGACTGAGAGATGACTGAAGGTGGTGGGGTGGAACCCTCAGACCCGCTGACCCTGGCAGGGATCCGTGGGCTGCAGAGAACTGTGCTCGGAGACTGCTTTGTTCCTCTGGTGCTTTCGGCAACTTTCGTAAAACCAACCGCTGAGCTCGTTTTTCTATGTCTGAAGTACGGATCTTTAAAGGTTTGAGTGAAGGAGGCATCTGGGCCACAGCAGTGAAGATGCAAGGCTGTGAACCCTGCTGGTTCCTGCACATGTACTAAAACACACCTACTGTGTACACTTAGTTTATCTATTTATGTATTTATTGTCAGACTGGGGATTGGAAGGCAGCTGTGCTCACCACTGTACCTCCAACGCAGGCTCGGACTGGGGACTGAACGAGGGCTTTCCTGCTGAGCTACACCCTCAGCCTTTATTTTTATTCTGAGACAGCATCTCACTAACTCACCTGGCTTTTGGGGCTAGACTTGAATTTGGAATCCTCCTGCATCAGCCTCCCAGATCTTGCCACCTCACCGGGTGTCACCATCCAGGGGCACCGAGTCCATTCAGGCAGTGGCACGACCATCGTACGGTCCATTTCCACAGCCACATGGTTCCCAATAGAAGTTCTGTGCTCATTAAACGGTCTGTCTCCTTCTCCCCAGCTCTTGGTTGCCTTGAATCTTTTTATTTGTGAATCCAACTGGAATCAGAGGATGCCCGTTCTTTTCTGTCTGCTTTACTTCATCTGCCCTCATAGGAAGGCTCGTCCACCTTGCTGTATGTGTCAGAACTACGTATTTTTCAGGCTGAATAATATTCCGTGTTACTGTGTTGACCCTTGGGTTTCAGCTACCTCTGGGCTATTGTGACTCTGGCTGTAAACATGGGTGTTTATATAATAACAGCATCAGGGACTTGTTTCCCCAGCACAGGGATCAATCTGAGCTGCTACTCCAGTTTCTTTTAAATTTTAGTGCAAGTTCTCACTAAATGGCCCAGTTTCCCAGGCTGCCCTTAATTTGAGATTCTCCTGCCTCAGCCTCCCAGTGTGCTAGGATTATAGGCATGTGCGCCACCATGTCTGACCATTCAGAACACTGAAAAAAAAAAGTCAGGGTGTGTTTGGAATCCCGAATAGTTCCATTCGTCTGAGGAGCTTGTACCATCGCACTTAGCGACCACTTTCCCCTCCCTACTCTCCTCCCCTCTGCCACCCCCAGCAATTCAGGGACATTTGATTCTTCTTTGACCCTCTCTACTTTTTAACATTGGGGAAACTCAAAAGAAATCCAGGTGCGGTGAATAAAAAGGCTTCCTGTGCCCTCTCTGGCAGCCCCCTGCCTGGCTCCTGGATGCCACGCAGTGGCGCGCAGGTGCCTGGACTACACTTCCCAGAATGCTCCTTGCTGGGCGTCCCTCCCAGGGGCCGGGCCCTTGCGGGAGGCTGGAGGGAGGAGACAGGCTCAGCCTCCTGCCCGGCAGCACAGTTCAGCTCCTGGAACGGGACTCTGTCCCTGTCGTCAGGGACGGATCTGAGGTTCATCATCTCCCGTCGGCGCTCTCAGCTGCTTACGGAGCGCGCGCGTCTCGGACTGACCCCGGACCGGCACACGCGCATGGATGAGAACACACCCCTTCCCCCGCCCGGACACCACGGTGCTGGGGCTTCCCCGGACTCGGTACTGCTGCTCCCCGGACCCAGCCGCTGCAGAGCAAGTCGGACCGGCTTCCCACAACGCTGTGGTCTCAGGCGGATAGCTTAGCGCTCATGGCCCGACTTCATTAGGAACCTCACACCCAGTAAGAACAGCTGGAGGCAAAAACCAGTCCTGGATATTATCATAATCTTTTATTATGTATCAAATTGTTTTCAATATAAGTTACAACCTGATTAAATCTGATAGACATTTTTATCCATTTAAAGACAAAAAAATTCTCTTTATGTACAATATGTTTTTGTCTGGCATCTAGCAAATATAGTACCTTTCCTTGTAGGACTGCTGCTTAACAAGCGAAAATAGACAACAAATTAAAGCAAACCAAAGCCCCAAATCCCTGGACTACAAATGTCAATACAGAATAAAGCATTAAAAAGACAAACACAGAATAACTTTTGTTTAGAAATGCGGAATAAACACTAACATTAGTGGCAAAAAACAAATAAACAAAAACCAAAAATACAAAAAAAATACCCCAAACCCAAAACCACCCCACAGTCTTCAGGGTCGTTTTCCTTTGGGGACGCGCGTGGGCGCTAGACCATCCCTCGGTCTCTGCGGATGGCGCAGCACAGGACCATGCTGAAGATCATGCCGAAGATCTGTGGGACAGGACGGGCGTCAGGCGGCGGGAAGGAGGGAGGGAGGCCCGAGGAGGAGACGGACAAGGCGGGATGGGCCCGGCGGGGGTGGGGGTGGGGGGGTGTGGGGGGTGGGTACAGGTTGGCGTGCTGGGGAGGGACTCGGGCCTCCTGCTGGCGAGACACGCGCCCCACCCTACGCCCCACCCTCAGCCTGAGGTCAGCGCTCTGCTTCATCTTTGTGATGAGTTTAAAATTTTACATTAAAAGGCATTCATGTGTCACTTTACATAAGCTTCAGCCCTTAATAGCTGCGGAGGAGCCCCGTGAGTCACCGCTGAGAAAGGCCACTCTGTCGGCGCTGGCCTGTGAGGGACAGGGACGGGAAGCGGCGGGCCCAGCGGTGCCACACGCCCCGTCAGGAGAGGGGTGACCTGAGGGGTCTGGGTGGGCTTTGGTGGATTCTGGGGCTGGTGGGCATAAGAGCAGTGAATCCGGGCACCCAGTCTTGTGCTGGCTGTGTGACCTCGGGGTGCCCTTCAGGACACGGGAGGAGATGGAACCTCACTGCTTTCTCGGGGTGCTTGGGGCAGTGGCCAGTGCAGCGTGAAGAGTACGGGCTCCGGACACCCCGAGTTCGCACAGGCCGAGAGGCTCTGACCAATATACCCGCCTGTCCACTTCCGTTTAGTGCGGGTGCTGGGGACGGAACCCGGGGCGTCTGTACATGCCAAGTCAGTGTACCACCACGGAGCCACACCTCACCCCCGACTTCCTAGCGGTAAAATGTGAATTTGAGAAGCTCCCGCCTCGTAAGGGTGATGGAGTGTTTGAGACAGGCATGGCAGAGCGCGTGCTCAGTGACACTGACTGCAAAGACCAAGACTGAGGACCGCCCCC
This sequence comes from Petromus typicus, assembly GCA_004026965.1. NCBI lineage: Eukaryota > Metazoa > Chordata > Mammalia > Rodentia > Petromuridae > Petromus > Petromus typicus. Next base: position 30,820 of record PVIR01009404.1, on the reverse strand, counting down.
CCAGAAGACCCCCACTCACCATCACCACAGCAATGGCGATGCCCACCGCACCGATGATGTGGAACTTGTTGTCGAAGACCTCTCTGATCGCCTGGGGGCAGGGCTGGGGGGCAAGACACTCAGGTCACGGGCCATCCCACCACACAGGGGAGCCCTCCCGGCTGGGACGGGTGTGTTTGGTGACAAAAGACGTCCCAAGAGCTACGGGAAGGGGGCCCTCAGCCCTGGGTGAGACTCCTGGGGTGGGAAGAGGTGTGCATCTAGCCTGCCTGCTGTCCTGGTGCCTGGTGCATGCTGGGTAAGGGCCACCCCCGGCCCCCGCCCGCTGCGCCCAGTTCTGTAAGGTTGAAGGGTCCTTCTACTGCTCTGGAGCCTAGACAGGATCTCCAGCCACAGTCCTAGGCTCAGGGGTGTCTGAGCTGCCAGCCTGAGGCCAGGCTGCTGTGGGCAGAGGGTGGTGTCCCACGCCCTTTTGGCTGGGAGGGGGCAGCAGGAGGCGCTCGGTGCCCCACCCTTGCAGAATCTGCCCTGCGGGCCATAGCAGCGGCCCCAGGAGCCTGTTCCTCAGTTTACCTTGACTTGGAGGTTGTTGAGGATGCCATTTCGGGGGCAGATGTCCTCGATGAACTGCTCTAAGCCCCCGACGATGCCACAGCAGTCCAGCTGCAGAGAGAGCGGGGGCAGGAGGTGACTGCCTGGAGGAGGCGCCTGCCAGTGCCACCGCCCGGCCTCGGACCTGCCCTGCCCGGAGGAGGCCGGCCCCAGCCAGTGCCTACCGCTTTGTGGATAACTTTCAGGGTTTCCCGCTGAGGTTCATCCTTGTTCTTCAGCTTGTTGTAGGTGTCGATGTAGAAGTCCTGGACGCGCTGAATCACCTGTGGAGATAGACAAGCTCGGAGCCCTGGCTCTTGCGTCTCCTACCGCAGTCCTCAGCCAACACATGCCCGTGCCTGGAGCCTCTGCCTCCTCACCACCGCGGCCCTCCGCCGCCAGCCCTTGTCCTCTGCTGTGCGCCTGCTGGTCCCTCCACCCCTGCAGCTCCTCCTCCGGCCTCAGAACTACATGGAATTTCCTCCATGAAAAGATTTTACGAGGATTTTCTTCCTACTCCTGACCTGGCTGGTCTGCAGGCTTCTATGACTTTGGGCAAATTATGAAAACCTTCCCGCACATCTGCTTCTGCATCTGTACGGCCGAGTGATGGTGGGGACTTGGGTAAGACACTGAGCGTTCTGCTGTGGGCGCCGAGTGTGGCGCAGGGTGAATGTGGAAGCGCAGCCAGCTGGGTATAAGCCACGGAGGCCGCACTCAGGCCAAATGAAGGCGCCTTCACCTTCGTCCAGCCCAGTGAATCGACCAGGCTGCCGCACGCTTCTTTCGCAGTCACCCCTCTGATTCCTATGGCTGCAGCTTCTGTTGCAAGGACAACTTATCTCCCTCTCAACAGGGTTCCTGTCTTTGGATCTTCTCCCCCTTCCCTGTGGACGGCCCCACGGCCTTGGCGTGGCTCTGACTGCGGCACACTCGCTGCTGCTCTCTGGGAAGGGCAGGCTCTGGGGTGCTCAGGCCCTTCCCGTGCCAGGAAGTCTCTGCCATCACCTCCTTCCCGAGACTCATCTCGAGTTCAGGGCCTAGGCCGGCGCTACCTTCTCCACGAGGCCACAAACCAGCCCCTTTCCTCTCTTCAGCCATCTCTTCAAATCCCAGAGCACTTTCGGTATAAATCACCTCTATGAGACTCGTCAGAACATCCTTCTCCCACACTAGATGGCAAAGTTCATGGAGGGTGGACTGTAGCTTGGGCCCTGTGGCCCTCCATGACATCTGATGTGGCACTTGCATCCTTTTCCCACACTAGATGGCAAAGTTCATGGAGGGGGGACTGTAGCTTGGGCTCTGTGGCCCTCCATGACATCTGATGTGGCACTTGGCTTGTGGAGCATGTTTATGGAGCAGATGGAGAAGGTGCCCAGCCAGCAGAAAGCTAAGGCTCCCAGTCTTTCCTAGAATTCGGATGCCAAAGTGTTAGAGACACACACATTCTTCCCAGGGGCAAAGTCCTGGACTTACTGTGTGCCAGTCTCGAGGCTGGCACAATACCCACAGAGGGCACAGTGTCACACGCTGCCTCGGAGGCTGATGGCTGAATGAAGCGTTATGTTCAGCGGCTGAATGCCAACCAAAGGGACTGGCCAACCCGCGTCGCCCCCTGAGCCCTCAGCTTGCACAGGCTGACTACTGTAGCACCCAAGCGTTCACGGGAAAAACTCACCTCATCTTTGTGTGTAAAGCCCCAGGCGGCTGCAGCTACTTCAATACCAAATATCACCAGGAGGAAGCAGAAGAACTAGGAGGCAAAAGCGATGGCGTGAGGAGTGATGCCGGCCAACCGGCAGAGTGCCAGCGGAGTCGGGAGAGGAAGTGCGGAGCCATCTGGGGACACAGGGACAGCCTAGAAGGGCGGGGGGTCCGCACACAGGAAGGGCATGCTCTAAGGCAGACTGAAGCACACAGGTTCCAGTGCTGGTACTTACAGGGTGTTAGTTTGGAGCTACTGAACAACCAAATAACTCACAAACCACTGGGATTTGGGGAAACAGGGCAGTGACTACATTGTGTGAGTTCGGGGAAGACAGTAATGCATTTTAAGACAAGTAGAGGAGGTGAAAGTACCTGCGGATTCAAGGAAAAAAAGCAAACGTGGTCCTCAAAAAAGGGAGAAATAAAGTCCTGGCATTTAGCTGCCTGAGGGAAGTGATAAGAACGGCTCCAGAAAGGCAGAGGAGCTATGCCTTCCACAGAGGAGAGACTGGGCCATCAATAAGATGGCGGCTGGCTAGGGTGAGGGACGAGATGGTGGCTGGCTAGGGCCTGGACGGAGGAACACGGGGAGGATAAAGAAAGCTTTGTCATGGAGGCATCTGCTCCGTGGATGGGGTCTGCTGGGAGAAGGGAGAGGGAGTGGGCCAGGAGTCAGACTGGCCTCAGAGGAAAATGAAGGAGTACTCACCAATCCCAGCATGCACTGGGACTCCTGCACAGCCCCACAGCAGCCCAAGAAACCCACCACCATCATGAGGGCCCCGGCTCCGATCAGGATGTAAACTCCTGGGAGAAGAGGAAGAAAAGGCACAGAGGAAGCCATCAGTCTCCTTCCTGCCTCTGTGCGACCCCATGTGTCTGTCAGTCGGTCCTCCTGTCCCACCTCAGGGAAGAAGTCCCTTTCCTTCATCAACAGTCTCATCCCGCTGCCCGTCCCAACCAGGGTGCCGTCGGAGCGAGCAGAAGGCTGGGCACACCCAGGAGCCTACGCGATTCTGCCCATCATCCCAGGGCATCACATGGTCGGCTGTTGGCACCACGTGGCAAAGGGACAGCTACTTCGGTCCAGTGCAATGGATACATCTGGTATCAGGAAATCCTGGGTGCGGCCACCGCTACTAACCACAGAGTGACCTCTGGTGAGGTGTTTACCTTCTGGGACCTTGGTTTCCTAGTACAATTAGAGAGGTGACAGAAAATCTCAAGACGCCCTGCACTGTACCGGGGAGAGTTCGTAGCTGCAGGGTGGTTATTCCAGACGGAAGGCGAGCAACACCGCTGTAAGGCTTCATCTGGAAAGGCTGAGGGAGAGAGCTGGGCCCCTGTGCCCAACTCGGGCAGGGTACACACCATACCGACTGCCTGGGCCCTCCTGCAGCCAATCTGGAGAAGCCACAGCTGTCCCACAGAGACCACCCTGTTCAGAGACCGACCTGAACACGGGGCCCTCATGCCCAGGGGCCAGCACCCCCATCTCACGGGCACGGTCTGTGCCACCTCGGGAGGCTCCTGAGCTACCGTGAGCAGGACGTCTGGGAGTGAGAGATGCCTCTAAATCTCTGCAAGGTTTTAGTTGCTGTTTGCTTTTTCCCCTCACAAAGAGGCCAGCTGGGCGGGCGGTAGTTCAGTGGCAGAGCACTGGCTCAGGCACGTGTGAGACCTTGGGTTTGGTCCACAGCCTGTACGTGTGTTCACACACGCACATGCACACACATGTGCACACGTGCACACACACGCACATATGTGCACACACATACATGCACACACTCTGTATTCACGAACAACGCTCACCCTCACTAATCCCAGTCCCTCACAGCCTCAGCACAGACTTCATATTCTTGAAGTGTCTCCATTTGTCTTTAACTGGGGCCAGAGAAACGTCCTTCAGGCTGTAAATGCGGGAGATGCACTGTTTCCCCAAGACACACAGGACATGCAAGAGAACTGGGCAGGTGACAGGCGCCCTGGGCGGGTGAGGCTGTGCCGGTGGAGGGTGGAGGATCTCGGAGTCCCCACACCTGCGTGATGTCAGGTCACATGGGGCTGCGCCATCTTGCCCTGACGGAGGGACAGGCCCCCGCTGTGAGCCCTGGAGCAGGTGCTGAGTGGCGGGGGCTCCAAGGGATCAGAAGGGTTCACAAGCACACGAAACACACCGGCAGGAAGGACACATGGACGTGTCTTCCTATGCCATGTTGCTGTACGGCAGCCTGGCGGGAGCCACCAGCTGGGTTGGCAGTGCCACCCTGCAGACCAGAGTGCGCTGTCCTGATGGCCTCACAGTTCAGGCGCGGTATCTGCTACAGGCTCCACAGAGGGGACTTGGGCGTCCCGGACTCCGAGGCTTCGCTCCACCAGGCTGGGAAGCCAGCAGTCGCAGGGTGGGTCTCCGGAGGCTGGCCTCCGCTCCTGCACAGGTGTGTTCAGGACCAGCGCAGGGCTCACCTGGAGGGGCCTTGGGCGAGCCAGGTGGGCACTGTGCTGCCCGGCCTTGCCAGAGCCGCACCCAGCCTCGCCTGGCCCCTGCCTGCTCCTCCTCTCCTAGAAACACTGACTGTCGGCTTTCTGTCTGACTCATGGAAAAACTGACTCCTCCGGCTGCTCATGATTATCGCGTTTGGCTGCTTGAAGGCTGTTTATTTTGTTTCGTTCCAGCCTGACATTACAGGCCTGGAAAAGGAAGACAGACAGACGGACTAGAGTGGCAGCCATGAGAGCAGCATGGAGCAGGCCTTGGGCAGGACGAACAGGCCAGCAGCCTTGGGCTGTGGCCCCAGGCCGTCTCACGGGCAGCACTGTGGGGAGGGAACAGCGGCCGTGCCTCTGGCCCCTCAAACCACTTCCTCCTCCGAGCCGGCCCCTGGGGCCCACAGGACCCAGCTCTGCCCCACAAGGCTCCCCGGCTCCTGCTTCTTAGTAAATAAGCAGCGTGGAGCGATTCCACCCATGAGGTGCAGTGTCTCCCACAGAGAGGCAGCCCCGTATCAGCTGAGCCCGTGTCAGTGAGGAAAACGCGGCTCAGAGGGGCCAAACCAGCTGCTTCAAGCCACAAGCAAGGCTTGTGGGGGAGAGTTCTAGAGGGGCAAGTGCCGCAGACCCGGAAGGTCACTGGGAACCTACTCAGGGAGGGTGGCCATCCCGTGCCTCTGGCCGGGGCGCCTGAGCAGCCATGGTCATGGTAGCCCACCAAGGAGTTAAGAATTGTTGGCCTGGAGCCAAGAAAATGAGGTTCCCCAAACACCCAGGATTACGAGATGGCTGACGGCTGGCGCTCCTGGCCTGCACGGGAGAGAGGCTCCATATAAGGCTGCTGGTTGTCCTGGGCCTGCTATGAACTCTTCTAATAAGTAAGGAGGTTCTCCCCTTGCTGCTGTGCAGCCAGCCAGCAGCACCCTGCAGAAGGGCAGCAAGCCCATGATGTCAGGCAGTGGCCAGCGGGTAGCTGGCAGGCCTGGCTCCTCAGCTGGGAGCATGGCTGCGGGTCACACAAAGCCTGGTCTCAGCCCAGTGGGCACAGGGATGCAGACATCGATGCCTCCTTGGCCTTTCGCCCAGGGACAACAACTGCTCAGTCTCCGGGCAGGGCGCAGCAGGCCCAGGTGGCCACTCAGCTTGCTGATGTCCTGGGGCCACCGGTGTCACCCCCAGACACTGGCCGCTGTAAGCACAGCCTGCAAAGGTGGGGGCTGCTGTGGGAAGGGGTCCGGCGGCAGGGTCTGTCCCAAGGCCTCGCCCCGTGGCTGTCTCTGCATGGTGCCTTCCTGGGGCTCTGGGGCGACTGACAGCTGCAGAGCTGAGGCGCTCCCTCACTGCGTGCTCCTCACCTTGCTGCCCTGGACAGCTTTCCTGCCCTCACCTGTGGGCAGGCCACTGGCATGGGGCTCCCTTCCCAGCACGATTTGGGAGCAGCCCAGAGGCTGAGCGAGGCCTTCCTTAATCCCACCACGGGAGACTCTCGGTCTGTGCAGGTTTTTAAAGATTCGTACATTGGGTGAGTCTGTGCTCAGCCTCTAGGCTGTGCCTTCTTCACTTCTGTCTCGGGATTCCTTCCAGACAGAGCAAGGGGGGTTAGACTCTGCCGTGGCAAGTGAGTGTCTCAACAAACTCGAGCCAGACACACCAACCCACCCTCCAGTCCGTCGTCCACCCGTGACACCCTTGCCTCCCACAGCTAAAACATACAGGATCAGCTTGAGTTCTGGATGGCAGCCCTGAGGTGCGGGCATGGCGGGGCACGCCTGTGATCCAGCTGCTCCGAGGCTGAGGCAGGTGGCGGCAAGTTGAAGCCCAGCCGGGCAGTTTAAAGAGCTGGTAAGACCCTGACTTAAAACAGCACTGTAAACAGGGCCAGGTGTAGCTCACGCCAGGCCCGCGTTCAGCTCCCGGGACCATGACACACACAGCAAAATGCAGGAGAATGTGTGATGCAGGGCTGGGAGCAGCTCAGCGGCGGCTGTGTGAGGTCCTGGGTCCCCTCTCCAGCGCCACAGAAACAAGACAAAACCGGCCCTGGGTGGTTAGGAGCGGCCGGGTCGGCAAGAGGCTAAGGGCTTTTCTGAGACCCGTGGGCAGGTCTGCTGGCCCAGGGAGCAAGCTCAGGGCCTGGTATTGAGTGTGGGGACAGCGTGCCCCTCAGCAGCTGGGCCTGCTTTCTGTGCAGTGCCCTCCTGCCCTCTGTGCCCGCCCCACAGGGTGGCACAGCAGACACTCAGAAACACTCGGGCCAAAACCAGTCAGCACTGTGGGCAACTCCTCCTTAAAAACTGTGTGTAGATAAAAAAACACTGTGCTTTCCTTCACATTCTGACAACAGGGAGCCACCCCCCCAACTCCCAACCAAGGAAAAGCAGAAAAACCAGAAAAACTATCCACAGAGCTTGGGTGCCAGGGGACCGAACCAGCAGGTTTTACGGACCCTCCCTTCTCCCTTGTCCCAGTCCCGGAAGAGGCCAAGAGAGGGGGTCATGGCTGCCAGCTGCCTCCGCTGGCCCCACGCCTGGGAGGTAAACCTCTGAGATCAGGCTCTCCACCTCCCGTAAAAATAACTGCGGTGGGTGGGAAGGAAGTGACTGAACTTGCACTCGGAGCTGGAGGGCACGATAGCCTCGCCCTAAAAATAGGGGACTTCTTTTCTTTCTTGCAAATGAAATGGTTCCGAGCCCCACAGCAGGCATAAAGTAGAACCACAAAGTTTACAGGGAAGGCTGGATGATGCCTGACAGGCTGCAAACCTGGCAGGGAGGGGACAGAACAGCACTAGAGAACTGAGGAGGAGGCTTTGTGAGAAAGGCCTGCTCCCCTGGGCCACACTCAGAGAGGCCCCCCTGTGTTAAAAGTTTAATCTGTTTTCTGACCTGAGAAAACAAATTAAACCAAATCCACAGCAGGAACTTAGTATGGGGTCTCAAGAACTAGTAGAGGGCTCTCCTACTCCCGAACTTCCTCTGGGCAGTGCTGGATTGGACCCAGGCTGTGTGTGCCAGGGCTGGGCTCCGCCACCGAGCCCCCCCCCCCCCATGGCGCCCTACCTGACTACCCAGGAGGCTGGTTCTCCCTGGCCTGAGTTCTTGTTCGAATGACTGGTGGGGGGTGGGGGGGGCCTGTGGCACCGATTTCTTCCTGGCGCAGCACAGCCCCAGGACACAGGTTCTGATTAGGGGACGACGCCCTAGAAGCCACCATTACAGACTTGGCCGGAGTCAAGTTCACATCAGAGGACAAAACGCCCCGCTCTGCCAGCATGAAAGAAACCACATCAGTCGGATGCGAACTCATGGGACAACTACACAGCAGAGCTGCCCCGCCGCGAGGCCGTGACGGCTCCGGGGGCAGCGTCCTTCCCAGGCCATGTCCGGGTCACAGGGGGCCCCGACTGGAAGGAAGCCACACTCACCTGTGTAGAAGCTGGAGTTACTGTTCGAGTCCTGCTCGAAGATGCTCTTGGTCTGGGAGTCGAATCGGAGCCATAGTCCCACAGCAAGGACGGCAATCCCAGCAAGCTGTGGGGCACAAGATGGTGGTTAACACTGCTCGGCAATGCGGCGGGGAAGGGTGAGGCCCGACACTCTGCGACCACCCTGTCTCTCCTCGAGGGCACCTTGTAGTATCAGAAGCTGGCGTGGTCAGTCTGAGTGCCAAAAATATCAGCAGGCACATGGCCCAGCAGATGGGCACACAGGCAGCGGATGGGTACCAGGGGCTACGGAATATGGCACAGCTGTGAAGGGTGGCAGCGGCTGCCCGCAGCACTGAGTGTACCTTGTGATACCACAGCTAGAGCCTCATGCAACATGGCCACGGGGTTAAAACCACGGCGAGCCAGGACACACGTGTGCACACACGCACATGTGCACACACGTACGTACACAGACCCAATGGGAAGAGCAAGCACGGCCTGGTGTGCGGTGACCTCCGGTGCGGGAGGGACGCCAGCGGGTGGGCAGATACCCAGGGTAGTGGCTTCACTCTCACTGTGCCCTGAACAATACCCTTCCCTTTGGTACTGAGGCTGGAACCCAGGGTCTGAGCTCCACCCTAGCCCTTGTACATTTATTTGGAGATAGGATCTTGCTAAGTTTGTCCAGGCTGGCCATGAGATCCTCCTGCCTCAGCCTCTGGGGCACTGGGACTAAAGGTGCATGCCACTGTGCACGCAGACGGGAGCGAGTGCCCAGGGAAAGCAGCTGTGATATCCTCAGACCAGGCTGCACAAGTCTGACAAGGCAGAGCCCCCTCCCTGTCTCCGTCACCCCTATTCGCAGGGCAGTCCTGAGCAGCCTTGTTGGGCCAGATGTCACGGAGGCGGCCTCCTGCCAACCCTCCCGCCAGTGCCAGCTGAGACCTCCGTTGTCGCCCGTACCAGGGCTTGCAGGGCAGTGACTCACAGCTGTGGTGCAGCGGCCAGCTGGGGGTGGAGTCTGGGAGTGCCTGGGCCTCTCCAGGCCCATCGTGAGCCCTCACTCCCTGCTTTTCTCTGCACAGGGCAGTGGTTTGGATGTATGCTGGGTAAAGCCTGGAAATGGCCACCTGAGACCTCAACCCACAGTGGACAGAACCCAGCCGCACCCGTGACCAGCACATGACCAGCACAGACTGGTGGGGGCCAGGCCACAGGCCCGCAGTCCCGAGGCAGTGTGACTTCCTTCAGGAATAGGGAAATACTTGGAAGGCTGCATGCTTCTGGGCTCATCATCACGGTACTCCTAAGGCAAGACAACATCTGCTGAGGACAATGCAAAAAATGCAGGACTCTGGGCTGGGGATATAGCTTAGTGGTTCCGGCGCCTGTCTTGCGAGTGCAAGGACCCGGGTTCATCCCCGGTAACCGCGTAACAATACTGGAAGTGGAAACTCACCCCAGCAGCAATCAGTACCACATACCACAGTGCCGGGCGTGGTGGCTCACGCCTGTCATCCCAGCACTCGGGAGGCAGAGGCAGGAGGATTGCTGTGATGTGAGTTGGAGGCTGAGCTCAGGGCCAGCCTGAACCACAAAGCGAGACCCTGTCTCAAAAAACCTTAAAAAAAAAAAAAAAGCAGGACTCCAGGTGTGGGGCGGAGCTGGTCCCCGTGGACCTGTTAACTTGTCCCTGGCTCTCATGCCCCATTCTTCCTGCAGAGGCTGTTCCCCGAAAAGTACAGCACCCTTCACCAGTCTGTGCTGGGTGATTAAACTGGGTCAACAGAGGAGTTAGTGAGCTTGTCTGCAAGAGGGGGCCTCCCCCTGGGCCCTCAGAATGCTGTTTCTCTTTATTCCCCATCGCTCCCCTGCAGAAACCCAGGGTCAGATGTGCCCCTGGCATGAGCTGAATGGTCCCATCTGAGGCGAGCCCGCGGCCTGCTGGGCCGTCCTGGCTCAGACCACCGTCACCTCAGTTTCCCCACGCGTCCAGGAGGAATGAGATGCGGCCCTTCCTCAACTGTAGGGGAAGCTGAAGAAGAAGGGGATCAGAAAAAGCACTTCTGAAGGGGGCGCTGCCCTGGCCTGGGCTTACCAGAGATCACCGCACGTCACCTGCACCCTCTCGGGGGGATTTACGTAACACCCCTCATCTGCCAGGAAAACCCAAGTCACCAAGGAAAGAAGGGGCGCACTGCCACGCTCAGGGCCGAGCTGTAGAAGTGCCACAGCGCTGCGCCTGGCACAGCAGCTTCCCACGCCGGGGCCAGTCTCCTGGGAGCGACTCCAGGCTCAGGGGCAGCAAGGTGTCCACCGGAACCTCCAGGAGGCTCTGTCCGCGTTATGGGCGGCCCCGGAGGCCAGCCACCACCCAGCGTCACGACACCACCCAGCGTCACGACACCACCCAGCGTCACGACACCACCCAGCGTCACGACACCACCCGACAGTGAGCGCAGAGGAGCAGCGGGCCTGGGAGACGTGGAAAGCCCCGGCAGCACTTGGTCTTTACCCCTGTCACTGAGGGAAGGGAGGGCCGGGTGTGGCGGGTTCACCCCAACCCCGGGCGGTGAAGCTGCTGCTGCGCAGGACTCAGCTCTGGGCTTGCTGCTGCGAGGGGCGCTGCGGGAGCCTTGGGCTGCCCTGCGTGGGAGCGGGGCGACTGCTTCAGCTGGCTGTGTGGTCATGGTGCGGTGGCAGTGCCACCTGAGTGGCCCACGTGCCCAGAAAGCTCTGTTCTTCCCGGGAAACTTGCTTCGGGTGGCTTAGGGACTCTCTATTTCCACGCTAGCAGAGAAACTAGAGCCAGCACTGAGGTAGCCTTGGCCTTCGGAGAGGGTGCTGTGTCAATCTCAGGACTTCGTCACCCGAGCCTGAGGTGTGATCAAAATGGAAATTTGGGGATTAAACCTTAAAAATTTATTACATTAAAGACATATCATCATTACTCTTCCTGCGAACACACTTCCTTCTCATACCCTTCTCAACACTGTCCGAAGTAGACTGAAGTCCTCTTCCACCAGTCTTCAGGAAAATCACAGAAAACGTGAAAGGCAGCACGTAACGACACTGCCGTGCCCTCACCTGCGCACCAGACACGCTCCGCGCGACCTGTGGCTCTCCTGAGTCCAGGGGACCGTGGGAGGTAAGCACTGTAAATCAACTCCGGACATCAGCGCAGCCAGAGCAGCACACTGACACACGCCCAGGACCTCCAGAGCCGCTTCTGGGTGGCAAGAGGCCTGGGATGCGTGTGCAGAGTCGGGGTTACTGGCGGTGCCCTGACCGCAACACGCTCGAGACACACAGTCACCTGCTCACACAGCCTGTCAGCGGGCTCCGCCTCTGCAGATCCAACCCACCTCAGAGGGGCACAGGATGGTGTGCGCTGCACACGGAGGGGGCCGTTCCCTCCAGGGGCAACTCCAAGTCAGCATGCACTGTGCACGGAGCCAGGCTGTGTGCGCTACATACAAGTGTGCCGCTTGCTACAAGGGGCTCGACTGTCCTTGTTTGGGGGTCTGTGGCAGGGTGAGTTTGGGACCCATTTCCGGTAGCCACAGAAGTACGTCCAGAGGCCGAGACGCTGACGGCTTCCTTCCAGGTTAACTGAGCTGCCACACCGCCCCTCTTGTCCCTCAGTGCGCAACGAAGCGGGTGTGAAGCCCATGCTGTGTGAGGCAAGGAGGGGGGCAATCTGCAGCCGCCAGCTGGGGGGCCGGGAGGAAGCCCAGAGCCACCCGGCAGGCTGGGCCTCACCCGTGGTTTGCCTGGTGACCTTGTTTCCAACAAAAGCCACATGGAAACAGTCTGGTTTTGCTGGTAGAAGCGCCTCTGCCATCTGGCCCCGAAAAGGTTCCATCCACTTGACGGTGCAGTAGAAAACGAGTAGCTCTCCCCATTGTTCGGTCAGAAATTTCTGTTTCCTCACTTAGGATTTTCTTTTCTTTTTTTTTTTTTTAGGTTTTTGGAGACAGGGTCTCGCTTTGTGGTTCAGGCTGACCCTGAGCTCAGCCTCCAACTCACATCACAGCAATCCTCCTGCCTCTGCCTCCCGAGTGCTGGGATGACAGGCGTGAGCCACCACGCCCGGCACTGTGGTATGTGGTACTGGTTGCTGCTGGGTGTGAGTCTCCACGCCCAGTATGGTATGTGGTTACCGGGGAATTGAACCCAGGCCCTTGCGCTTGCAAGACAGGCGCCGGAACCACTGAGCTAACTCCCCGGCCCAGGATTTTCTTTTTTTAAGAGGAAAACAGGAGACAAACTGAACTAAGGCCCATAAACACGTGGGCCGGGAACTTCGGAAACTGTCAAGGTCAGGATCGTCAAGGTCAGGATCGCCAGGGAGGACAGGACTATCTCCAAGCAGAGGGGTTAGGGGACACCCAGGGTCCTGCCCGCCAGGGGCCTCTGCCGCCCATGTACTCCTCCTGAAATGTCTCCCGCGGCCCCAGGCCTTGTCCCTCCCGGACCTGGGTCTCCCAGGCTGTGGGAGCACTTGTGTCCTCGACCTGAGGGCGCGCTCCAGGGTTCTCCGGGTATCTGCCTCCCTGCCCCTTCCAGACCTCAGCCAGAAGCACTGTGGGCAAAGATTGTTAAAGTAAGCGACCTACAGGGCCAGGACTCTGACATCTCTGGAATGGCCTGCGGGGCCTCTTCCAGGTCCTCCCCCTCCCACAGGAGCCTTCCGCCCCACCCGCCCTGCCACCCAGGTCCATCTCCTAGTATCTCACAAGAGTCAGAGATGACAAAGAACAATCAGTGCCCAGAGAAAATACCGAGAACAACCCACGAGGGCAGCCTCGGGAGCAGGCGGTGGACGACAAAGCTCCCTCTCTGTGCCTGGAACGGAGCCCCCGGTCACGCACAGGGCAAAGCCCACACACGCTGCCTTCACTCCGGCTGCAGCTCCAGCAATCGCAGAACCCAGGGAGACACTCTTGTGTGTGTGTGTGTGTGTGTGTGTGTGTGTGTGTGTGTGTGGTGCGGGGACGGAGCGTGGGGCCTTCTGAATGACCAGTGCGCCTGCTGCCCTCCATTTCCAGATGAACGCACAGATAACTGGGCCACACGAGGCTGTGATCACCACAAGGGCAGGAAAACCCGGTCCTGCCCCCAACTGTGTCCCCCAAATCTCCTGTTCTGCCCTCCATCCCCTAGTCCACACTCCACAGGAAGCAGGAAGGCGCCTCAGCAAAGCCAGGCTCCTGGGGAAGGCCAGGGAGTCACACTACAGCTCATGTGACCGGGACAGGGCCAGAATCCTACCCCAAACACACCTGGAGTTACAGAAAGCACCTCTAATTCCAAAGTGAGAATGAAGAAGAGAAGTAGCAGAGCTCGGGGGTCCTGGCTGCTCGGGCACCCTGGGCCACGCCTGGAAAACGACTTCCTGTGCGGAGTGACTCAGGACAGGAACTCACGAAGAGGCCCTCTTTTCAGTTCTGGCACTAACAGCAGAGCTCTAACGGCCCAAGCACTTTCCTCAGCTCTTCTGAATGGGGGAGCCCTCACTGGTTTGTTTAAAAAGTGCCAGGTGTAGTGGTGGACACATATAATTCTAGCTGCTCAGGGGGATGAGGCAGGAGGGTGTCAGGTTCAAGATCAGCCTGGTACCTTTGTGAGACTCTGACTTAAGATAACATAAAAAGGCCTGGGGGTACAGTTCAGTCATATAGCATTTGCAAGCATGTGTCAGGAGGCCCTGAGTTCAATGCCCAGCGCCATAAAACAAAAACATCCCACTCAACCAAGAAAGACTCCTGGGCTCCCTGTCCTGCCTCCTGGCTGGGCTGAAAGCAAGGACTGAATGAAGCAAAGCATGTAAAACACTGAAAACCGTGGCCAGCTCGACTCTGAGGGAGCAAATGCTAAGGACAGTAACAGAGATAGACCCGAGAGGATGGCGGGGCGCAGGAAGCCCACGGGCATGCCGTCCTCTCCGTGTCCACTCAGGATCCGAGCAGGCAGCCGGGCGGGCTCCGGGTCGGGAGGACTCCGGGGTTCTGGTTTCTCTGCGTTTCGATGAGCACTGAGGCGGCGGAGGTGGACACATCACCTACTTCACACCCACAAACCGCCCTCCGCTCGGGGAATGGCCAAGGTCAGGCAGGTAGGCAGACGGGGCCGTGGCCAACTCCAGCCTGTCCTTCCTGGGGTCCAGATCTGCAGGGGCGGCGACGGGAAGGAAGGGGCCTTCTTGGGTTGGGCAGGTAACAAAATCCTCTGTGTTCTTTCTCTGTCTCTTCTGTAGTACTGGTGACAACCCAGGGCTTTTGCACTGAGCTCGTCCTGAGGCAGGCTGATTTTTTGGGCTGAGTTTTTAATTTGGAGATGAGGTCTAAGTCACTAAGTTGCCCAGGCTGGGCTGGAACTTGTTATCTTCCAGCCTCTGTCTCCCAGAGTGCTGGGATCCTATCAGGCATTCTTTTTTAATGGTGTTGGAGACAGCACCGAGGGCCTTACCCACACGAGGCAAGCACTCCACCACTCAGCTACGCCTCCGGCTCTCCTGTCCCCTGCCCTTTTGGGGGGTGGGGGGGTTTCCCATGTTGCCCAGGCTGGCTGGCAACTTGTGAACCTCCTGCCTCAGCCTCCCAAGAAGCCTCAGTGTGAAGCGTATTCCACCAAAACTCTTGTTCTTTAGCTCCCTGCACATCTCCCAGCTTTGGTTTTGGACGCCCTGGGCCTGGATAACTACAACAGTCAGTCACAGACCAAACTCGGAAGATACGGCCCCAAATGTCAGGCATGCTTTAAGGAACCATGGCAGTAGAGATAAGGCCCTCTGTGTCCACGCAGGCTTTGACATTTAAAAACAAGTTAAGCAGCCCAGACTTGTGGCTTGGGGCCTCACCCATCTCCATGACGACTTGGCTGCCCCTGGCAGGAGGCTCAGCCAAGCGGCACTGGCAGGAGCCGACAGGATCCAGTGGGACCCCCACGTCCTCCTTCCTGCAAGTGGAGAGGCTGGCCTGGAGCCAGAGCGATGGGGGCCTGGCCCGGCCGACCAGCATGAAGCCCGGCTCCTCTCCAGGCAGCAGCACCAAGCCTGACCCCCATGGCTCACCGGCCTTGTGAACTGTCAGCTCCCAGGGGAATGCAGAGGATCCATAAGGGCACCCATGCTGTGCCAGAGGCCAAAGGCCCTGATCACAGCCCAGAGGTGAGGCGTCTGTTATCCCAGGACGTGGAGGGCAGGCCCAGCCCGACCATCTCCTCCTCTCCCAGATAACTGTCTGAGCATTTAGGGACCTATGGTCAGCTGGTCAAACAGCAGTGCTCAGGTCTCTACCCTCAGCAGTGGCTGGGCGAGGTTGTCCCTCCGGCGGGTCTCAGAGTGTGGCCCACCCCGACTGACCAGGGTGCAGGCCCGGCCATCTGAGTTTGAACAGATCTCTGGGCAAGTCTGAGTGGCTCATGCCCGAGGCATCTAAAGCTCTAGGCCTTCACTTATGCCCTGCATAGGCCGGAAGGATGGAGGGCATCTTCCACAGCCCGTGGGGAGGCAGGAAGCCTGCAGTTCCTCTAGCCCAGATTCTGGTCTGTGAGAGCTGCGCTCACTGCTACAGGACAATAAAGACACGGATGGACCTCTGGGGAGGGGCCTGCAGGGCCACCACCCCACAGGCCTGGGGACTGTGCGAGGCTCCCTGGGTCACCACCATATGGTGCGACTGAGGGACAAGGATTTGGGCAAGAAAGAAAGGGCCGTAGCGATGGTGACGTAGAAAGGGCTTCCTGACGGAACGACCGAGCTAGAAAGCCACGGAGAAGAGTCCACACAGCTCACAGGCACCCGCCCCTATGGGCCCTGGTGCTGTAGGCTGTAGAAGGAAATCCCTGCCATGCGGTTGGCACTGGTGAAGTCTGGGGAAACTTCCACAGGCTGGGCCGTTACTGCAGAGTATAACTGGAGCAGCTCCAACCGCTAGATCAATTTCTTTTTAAACAAGGAAATGTGGAGACGGATGGGTATGGCGACACATTCTTGTCAGTCCAGCACTGGGGAAGATGAGGTAGGACCAGCCTGGGTAGTTAACGACTTGGTGAGAAGCTGTGTCTAAATAAAAAGTAAAGCGAGGGAGGAGCTCGGAGCCACTGAGTTTCAATCCCAGCATCACCAGCAGCAGCAGCCGGGCAGAGGCTGGGGACAGGCGGAAGGCTGTCCACCTTGCCCACGCGGCTCCTGCAGGTCTTTCCACCTTTGAGCATCTCCTCCAAGAGCTGCTGGAAGGAAATAAACAATAGCCAGGAGGTCGGTGGCGAGTCACAGGGACAGTGAGTCTGAGGATGCACGCGGCACGCATGCGGTACCTATTACCCGCTCTTTGACCTTCACCTGCAAGTGATTCAACACAGGGGTGTCAGGCGACTCCTCACAGACAGCCCCGGAGGGGCCTGGACGGCAGCAGGTCTGCAGTGTCTTGGCCTCTCCTGCCCGTAAGCCTGCGACCTCCAGGCTGGGACCGGAACCCCCGGGAGGAGGCGGCCGGGATAGGCTGGATTTGGACTCGCTCTGCCCTGTACTCTGACAAGGACCCTCCACCCTCCCGAGGTGTGGACGGGTGATTCTCGGGGGGGGGGGGGCGGCCACCTGCTCAGCCCTGGTTTGTTCTCTTGCCTGTGCTGAGGACCACGGGAGGTGGCCCGGGGGAACGCACGCTTCAGGGTCTGCTGTCATTTTCTGTACTTGGCGACCACACAGAGCGATGGTGACTTTGGTTCGGCCCCTCTCCTGGGACCTGGTTTCTGGGTGTCCATGTGTTAAGAAAACTCTAGATAAAAGGAATCAACCCCACTTTGGGGGGTCCAAGGAGTGAACTCAAGGGGATGTGGCAAGGCAATCTTCTCGGTTTGCCCGCAAAGATGGCTGCTCTCAATTTCCACAGAGAAAGAAGCCGGCCTCTGCCTTCGGTGTCCTTGCAGGGCACGGCCAATAGCAGAAGAGTGGGATTCTCCTCCTCCACCCTTCCCAGCAGGGCCTCTGCAGACAGAAAAGTAAACCTTCAGAATCTCGGCTGAAAGGGCCTCTCTGAGCCATCCGGGAGGCAGCAGGAACCAGGCCTGGCTGCTTGGGTCAGGGTCTGCTGTCCTCCG
Source organism: Petromus typicus (assembly GCA_004026965.1). NCBI lineage: Eukaryota > Metazoa > Chordata > Mammalia > Rodentia > Petromuridae > Petromus > Petromus typicus. Next base: position 13,497 of record PVIR01009404.1, on the reverse strand, counting down.
ACAGCCCTGGCTGCCTGTCCCTTCTGTCCCCTTCGAGACGCAGACAGGGGAGCCAGGGCTTTGGAAAGGCACCGATCCGCGGCCCCCCACAGAAGTCTCCCCACTTCCACCAGGCTGGACGGCTCAGGGACAGCCTGTCTCACAGTCAGAGGGCTGGGGAGGAGCCGTGCACAGCACACCCAGTGGTGCGGCGCGGACCGGCTCCGCCCAGGGCAGTGCCCGAGATGGCAGCAGCACACAGAGGCTGAGGTCGCACTGCTGCTGGCTCCTGGGCTCACCCGCCTGCCAGTGCCCACTCAGCCTCACACCGACCTCACTACCTCTCCCTCCCAAGATGGTGATGACATCTGGGGTCATTAGGCCACACAGTAGCGCCACCATCTCGCTGTGCCAGGCTCGGCACAACTCTGTTTGAATGTTCTAATCCTGGCCTCAGGCTGGAGCACTGAGTTAGCAAGAACAGGGTGCTGGACTTCTCCTGGGAGAGGAGAACTCGGGCAGCACTGTGGTGAGGTATGCAGCCGGAGACGTGGGGTCTCTCCCTGCTATACGTGCCGTCTGTCCATCCCTGCCACACATGTCCGCCGCTCCAGGGTGTGGCAAGGTGTTCAAGGCCTCCGGAGCGGCCACTCAGCATACCTCTGTGGAAACGCGGCAACGGCCTGGTCTGAACAAGTTCAGGAGTTGAGAAATTCTTCCAGACACAAGCTGGTGCACTTCCGAGCTCGGGAGCCCTCGGGCTGGGTGCAGCTTGTGACACAGGCTGCCCGGGTGCCCGGCCCGGGGACAATCTTCCGGACAAGAAAACTCTCTGAGTTTCCACTGCCTGCTGGCCAGACCTGCAGCACACAGGGGCCAGCCTGTAAATAAACCCATTTTCTGCTGAATGCAGGCTCCTGATTCTAACCAGAACGAGCCGGTGTGGGGACCACCTGGGGTCTGTGAGTTCCAGAGCAGCACACGCGTGTTTTCTATCGTGTGCACCTCCCTGAGATGCCTACTGACCAGACACACTCTCGCCTGCACACGTTATCACGTGGGCCAGCCCGCTCGTGCTGCCACCTTGGAAGTGTGAGAGGCCCCTTTTCTTACAGCTTTCAAGCAATGCCATGTGGCACATGGACTGGCAGTGCTGGCAAAAGGCCCTACCACCTCTCAGCCCAATGCCTACCCCCACATCCCACTCTAAGCTTTTTACCTCAACTGTTTACCTTTCACAATAGCTCACTGTGTAGGTAACTTCTGCTTTTTTTAGGTGAGAAAACAGGGCTGCTGCAGTGAAGTTGCTCGCCTGGCGTCAAACTTCAGATAAATAGCAGAGTTGAACTTGAACTCAGAACTGTCTATGTAAACTTTTCCAGCCCCCCACCCCCCAGCCACTCCCCCATCCCGGAACGGCTGGTGCTTTTGATGTCTTTTTTTCCTCATCCGGAATTTTTCCCTTTTCCGCTTCTCCCTCCTAACCACATCTATCCCTACTGGTTTAACTGTCACGTGTGAGGGAGGGAGGGCACTGTACTGCTGAGGGTCGTGACCATGCCTGTCTCCGTGCCCAGCACAGAGCCATGCAGGCAGAGCCGACAGAGCAGCGTGCTCCATCTGCCTTCTCCTCTTAGGTTCGCGACTGCTGCCACTGCCCCTGTGCCACGCCACAGACAGGCCCACCCAGGGCCCAGTGTCCTCTTGTCCCCTCTAGAACAGCCCCAGGGCGGGACCCAGAGCCTCTGCCCTTCCCCCCACAGCACCGTCCCACCAGCAAAGGGCACCAGATGGCACCACATGGGCCCGTGTTGCAGCCCTGCCACAGCCCCTGAGACCCACTCCCAGACTTGGGGGCTCCCAGGGCCCGGGAAGGACACCCGCCTCCCGTCACGAAGGACTACAGGTCCCCCCCGCACTGGAAGCGAACCTCATTTCCACTTGCACTGTGTTTTCTGGGTCTCTAGGGGAGAATTTACTGGGCTGCCAGTCTCAGGAGCACAGGGCAGCAGAGCTTGTGAAACTATGGAGGCAGAGGTGCTGACAGGCAGAGGAAGGAAGCCCTGGTGGGCAGGGAGAGCAGGGTGTGAGGAAGGGCAGCCTCCTGGGGCTGGGCGGCAATGTGGCCCCAGGTCTGAGGTGTCCCTGGCGGGTGGGCAGGCAGGGAAGGGCCCATCACTGAGTCCTGGCAGCCCGTCTGCTCCTAACACAGGGCGTGGCTGAGGGTCCAGGCCTCTGATTTCCTCTTCTAAGTCAACAACATCTCCGAAATCTCCACCCAGGGACTTTCTTTTCTTTCCTCTTTTCAGCACACAGTGTGGAACCTGGGGCCTGTGCACGGCAGGCAAGCGCTCGGCCATGAGCTGCACCTCAGACAGAGGGCTCTTCTTCTCCCGTGGTCACAGGAACTCGGCCTCCCTCCCGCTCAGACTGCTGTCTGGCCCTGGCATCTTCTCAGGAGCCTGGGTCCCCAGCCGGTCCACAAGACACTTGCCCCTTTCTCAGAGACCAGAGGCGAGAGGAGAGGACGGGCGAGACTGAGACAGGCGAAACCTTCGAGGCTCAGCTCTTCCTGAACGGACAGAGTTGGGGACCTAAGGCCAGGCCAACCCAGCAAGTAAAACTCGGCCGGAAGCTCATGCAGCTGAGTCCTTTGTGTGGACTAGAAACACAAAACACTCCTCAAAAGAAGCAGAGGCAAAGCCACTCCCTGGGCACTGATTAAACTTTGGAAGGGACGGGTGGGAGGCGGTTGGGAGGCGGCTTCCAGTCGGGCTGCAATTACTGCGGGAGGGCTTCCGACGCCTTTCCTGAAGTCCCCAAAGTCCAGGGTCCTCATGCTGCCCCCAGGCAGTCATGAGGCCACCGGTTTCTCTGGGCAGAAACCTGGGATAAGACACAGCAGGAGCTGCCAGGAAACAGAGGGAGAAAAAGCGATATGGAGAAACCTCGGAACCAACTCCAGGGAGGAAGCAAAACAAACAAAAGGAAAAGGTCTATTTTCTGAGGGCAGATCCTGAGTTTCACAGGACTTCCTAAAAAGGTGAAGGGATTCCACATGCCAGCACACAACTCTGAAAACCACACACAGCTAAGGGGCTTACTGGACCAGGTGGGATTATCTCCTCCGGGGCCAGGACTTGTCACCGCCCACAGCTGCAGGCCATCACTTGGTGAAAAAGAAAACATCCCTGGAGCAGCCAGACTTTTTCCACTGGACGAAGCAGGCAGGAGGATCTGTGGTCAGACCTCCCAAACCCAAACTCACGAAATCTACTATGAGGAGCCCTTTTGGTCTCGGACCTTTTCTCAGCTGCAAATGATCTCTCTGGGTAGTCGGGCGCCGTTAACAATGGAGTGCTGTTCTGGGCCTGCCGAGGTGAGGCCATTTCTGGAAGGCTTTGATCCAAAAAACCTGAGCTGGGTCCAGAGAGAGTCCTGGCGACCCAACCCGGGCAGGGAGGACGCAGCCTCTTCCAGCTTCCGGGCTCTTCCTTCCCGGCTCCCCAGAGTGGCACACACCCGTGACCTTGGGGCCTCGGCTCCTTCCCGGGCACCCAGGCAAAACCCAAGTTTACTGTCTACAGGACAAAAACCAAGGTATTAAATTCCAGACTAGGCCGCACCTCCTTATAAAGCTGAACGGAAACAGGAAAGCAAACAGCACAAGCTTGGAAGGCGGCTCTGCGGTGAGAGGGAGGGCCACACGCCACGGGCCCAGAGGAAGAAGGATGCGTGCGACACAGCACCCGGAGCAGCAGCACAGGGGACCAAGTGTTGGGGTCCTTCCAAAGTCAGACTGATCAGCAGCTGCCTCTCCTGAGCACGAACCACAGTAGAGAGCATGAGTGCGTACGCACATGTATGTGCACATGTGCGTGCCTGTGTATAGGACTCCATGTCACTGCCACCAACCATCAGGAGCCCAGATCTCTGCTGCTGGCAACCACTGCAGAGGTGGGGAGAAACCCGAGATGTGGGCAGGGGAGAGGCCCATTGTTCTCTGCCCCACTGGCCTCAGCTCACCTCTGCCCACACTGCCAGCTTCCTCAGTGGCCTGGCACCAGGCGGGCACAGGTATGGGAAGGTGGTTTGTGTAACACTCAGAGACTGGCTCAGCCCAGCTTCCAAGCCAAGCAGCTTCTGGGGAGGCAGCCAGTGGACCGGGTGGGGAAGCCCGGCCTCTGCCATGGCACCCCCATCCATGCCCGGCCAGGCCCTGATCCCGAGGCCTCACGTTCTCCGCCATGTGGCCTTCTGCGCCCACTCCATTCCACTCCACAGTCAGACATGCAGCAACACGTGACGTGGGCCGTGCTCTGCTCCGTGAGGGGAGGGGGCCACGGGACTGGGAGTGGGCGGCCGCCACCTCTGCGGCTCGATTTCCACACTTCTCGGGGAGCCGCGTTCCACTCGGAGTGATGACAGCTTTGGTGCACGTGGGCTCACACCTACTGCTCCCGGGGGTGGGGACTCTATCTGGGGCTGCTGCTCTGGCTATTAGCCTGGACGCCACACCCAGCTATGGTACACAGGCCATGACAGGGCCCCCTGCTGGAAAAGCCGCCCAGGATGAGAACAAGACAGAGACAGGAGAACCAGGCTCTTGCTCCAAGGCAGAGGTCAAAACAAGTCAAGACCCGTGAAACGCCAGAGTATCCACTGCTCTTTCCCCTTCCTGACTCCATTTTGGGCTGTGTGGGGAAGTCCTAGGTAGGTGCTAGGGTGGGCTGAACTTCTGAGTCCATCTGCTTACAGGCGGGGAAACTGAGGTCTACGTAGAAAAGTGACCTGCCTAAGGTTTCCCCGTGAGTTGAGGGCCCAGCTGGACACACAAGCAACCCCTTGGAATCCTGGTACAGGCCTCACCATTCTGGGAAAGAGACCCCCCACTTCCATCTGAGTGTGAGGATGGGCCTGCTCCCTCAAAACAGCCAGCAGGCTTACGATGGGGGGACAGAGCCAAGAGCCCAGCCTCGTCCGTCTCTGACATCAGAAAGATGTCTCCCCTCTCAGCCTTCTGCGTCGGGGGCTGGGCCGAGGCCAGGAGAGCAGAGGGGGCACACACACAAACCAAAATAGAGCGCAGTCATTCTGCTCCAGGTGGTGGAAAAACAGACTGATTGCTGGTTTGGCTGTGGGCACCGGACACCCACGTGGGGAGGGCAAGGGTGCACAGGCCTGGCTGCCATGGAGACACAGTAGAGCCGGGAAGAGGCTGGTGCCCCTGCCCAGGGCTGGCTGCCTTGTGGCCCTATTTCCCCACCTTTGGTTTTTGAGGCCCACATTAGGTGCCAAGTACCAAGTTTATAAACTGCTGGTCTCAACGGGGAAAGAAGTGATGCCAGCATAACATCCCAGCAGCTCCCCTTAGATCATAGCTATCCTAGAACATAACTGAAAGGCTGGATGCAGTGGCAAAAGTCTGTTATCCCAGCACTGGGGAGGCTGAGGCAGGAGGATGGCTGCAAATCCCAGCCATGTCTGGGCTACATACTGAGTTCAAGACCAACCTGGAACACACAGTAAAACCTTGTCTAAAGGAAAAAGGTTTTTTGGCAAGTTTCATCCCACTTCTCTCTTCCCACCTGGGCCTCAAACCCTGCTGTGTAAAATGATTTACATCTGCCACTTGCCCCCGGTAAGTCATTTAACCTCTTGGCAACCGAGACTTGTGCTCAGCCCACAGAACAGACACACTTCCTGTCCTGGCTGCCATGGGAATTGCGGAGGGGAAGGGCTCTGCATCCTGCAAAAGCACCGTGCAAGTCACCACCCTGCCCGGCCCGCATCTCCCGCAGGTCACCTCCTTTCCCACGACGGAGGCAGAGGGGGAACGGCGGAGGGTGAGGACCCAGGAGTGGCAGAGCTGCCTAGCCTCCAGGTCCAGGCTCAGCCGGCCCTCTCTGGTTCTGTTTCCGCAGAGGAACAAGAGGACACAACTTCCCAAGTTCCCGTCCCCTGAAACCCACGCAGGTCCCAGGAGGCCAGACCTGCCAGCTCCCAGCGGCAGGGAGCCAGTGAGCACGGCTGGAACAGACAGGGCTTGGGCTCTTCCCTCAGCCTGCGTCCACACCCCAGGGCCAGAGGGCGGCACACTGGCGGGCAGCGGGTCCTCCCACCCTCAAATCCTGGCGCGGTTTGGGCAGTGCTGGGCCTACGCACTGGCCTCGGAAGGGAAGGTAAGGAAAGGGTGCGGTGGGGCAGGGCTGGCAGGCAGCAGCCGCCTTCTGACTTCTTCTGTGGTGCCCAGGAGCCTCTGAACGCAGGAAGCCAAGCCTGGCTAGCTGGGAACACCCTGGGGGTGCCCACCCTGGGCAAGGTCTCCTACTTCAGATCAAAGACTGGGCAGCGCACATAGCACAGCCCTGTGCCAGCGCCTCTGAGTGGGCGTTGGGTGTGGCGACTTGGAAAGGGCAGGTCCGTGGTCCAGCGGCAGGAGGAAGCCCTAGATTTGCCGCAAGACTGGGGGACCCTCAGTGACCAGCTCCGTAGCCCGCTCTGGTTTCTAGGACCCTCTTGAGGTGGCACAGGCTGCCACACCCTTTCCTGTCCCTGAGTGGTCCCAAGTCCCCTGAGGGGATAAGCTCAGAGTGGACTCTGAGTTGTGGCTTCTCCTGGGCTTCGCACCCTCAGGAAGCCGGGTGGGGCTGCCGAGGCGGTCGCGGGGATCCCTTCCAGGTGAGGCCATCCGTGCAGACCCGCCCGGCCAACTCCACGCGTGAGCACGGGACACCTGGCATTTCCGGAAACTCAGGTCACCCCACCAGACAGCCCCTACCCTCCTCTCCCAGCTCTCTCGGAGTTCTCTACAGCCAAGACAGTGTGCTTTAGGATATCAGGACAAGCGGGGCTCGGTGCGGAGCGCAGGCTCGCGGGCGGTCCGGCCAGTCCGGGAAGGGGAAGGGTGCGTCCATCCAGGTGCGGAGGGACGAGCCCCGCCCTGGGCCCGCTTCCCGCCGCCTTCCCCTTTTCACTTGGGAGCCAAGCTGGGCCTCTGGAAGGAAAGAGGCCGGGCCGGCGTGCGCGCCCCGCTCGCTCGGTTCCGAGCAGCCCCAGCGGCCCGTCCGCGTGTCCAGCTGCGGGCGCGATGGCCTGGATCAGTGCCGGCGCGGAGCAGCGCGGCGCTCACTCACCCAGAAGACGAAGTTAAACCCGAAGAGCAGGTACTTGATGCACTTGGAGCCTCCTTTGACCGGCATGGTGCGGGCTGGACAGGCCTGGGCTGGAGCAGTGCAGCGGGGTGCGCGCGGCGGGAAGGAGCTGACCGAGCCCGGGACAAGAGGCTGGCGGCGCGCGGGGCTCTCGCCTGCACTTTAAAAAGTGCCACTCCCGGGCGCGGGCGTCGCGGTGCGCATGTGCGCGGCCCCGCCCCGCCTACCTGCACATTCCCCGCCCACTTGGCCATTCTCCGCCCCTTCCCCCGCCCACCTGAACATTTCCCCGCCCAGACGGCCATTTCCCCGCCCCTTCCCGCCCACCTCCATCGTCTTGTCCCGACCCCGCCCTACCGTCTCCCTTCCTTCCCGAGTCGTTCACTGCCGGCGGAGGGCAGGAAAGTTACTAGCGGGCCTTCGCCCTGGCCACAATGCGGCCTCGCTCAGCTGGCGCCCCGCCGGGCAGCCCTGCCCTTCCTGCAGGGATCGCCTCTTCTAATACTCCCCAGTCCCACGAGGGATGTGCAGAGCTTTTAACCCCTTTGCATTTCTTTCGCAAATGAATTTTCCTGTATCCTTCTTTATTAGTAAAAGAAAAAGCAAAGGAGGCCCTTTACAAAACAAGAGGAAAGATCAAGAAATTCGAAGGAGCTGAAAAGTTTTTGCTCCGCACAAATAGCCAGTTAGGGCACTTTTATTAAGTGATTTATTATCCTTGGATTTGTCTCACTGGTTGCATTCAAAAACATGTGTTTACTTTTCTGCTTTTTATCATTGGGGACAACAGCGGAAAGTCACGGATGTGATCCTGGGTCTGCTCCCGCAGGAGCGAAAGCCCGCGGCGGGCAAGGGAGGTGGGCGAGGCTGGAGGCCAGGGCGGGGCCCGGGGCGCACAGGAGGAACGCTGGGGCCGCAGGAGGGAGGAGCTCTGCGTCAGGGACCTGCGGCACCGGCTGCAGGGCGGCTCTCGCGCTCAGAGGGAGCTCCAGCTCTGCGGACCTGGGCTTTGCAGGACCACGGTCCGGAAGGGCGGGGCGCCAAGACGTCCGGTCCGGGAATGGCTTAGCTTTTGTGCCCCAGGTGTGCCAGGGATGTAGGTACGAGAGGGAGGCGGCAGGAGGAGCTGGGAGTGGGCTTCTGCAGGACAAGGTTCAGTGTGCCAGTCCCCCTCAGAGCTTTGGGGCATCGGAGGGAAGGCTGAGATGCTGACCCTGGGAAACGAGCTGGGAGCTGGCTGCTGAGGGCAGGGCAGAGACCCGTCAGGACGCTGTGGGGTAGAGGGGACAGAGAGGACAAGGTGGGAATGGAGGGAGAAGTCAGAGAAGCCGGACTGAGGGGCGCATTCGTTCCCTGGATGCGTGGTGAGAGCTTGCGAAGGGTGGGGATGTGGAGGGTACAGGGTGAGATGAGACCATCTCTGTCAGGCAGATCCGAGGGGCCGGGGACAGACAGCTGGGCACAGCCGGGCAACCCTTGCCCAAGTGGAGCTGCAGTCTGGGAGCAAGCAGGGTACGGCGTTGTTCTCAGGTCGGCCCGAGGTCTCCCGGAGCGGGGACACCGTGGCGGCTGCTCATGGGAGATCTGGTCAGGTGGAGGAGGAACTACCCACCACACAAGCAACTGTGGGCAGAAGTGCAGCAGCCTGACCACAAGGTGGCTGTGTTAGGAAATCACCGGTGGGGGTTGAGCTTCGAAGAAACCGAACAGGACGGGGAGGCAGAGGCTGCCCTGAGGCAGAGCTGTGGGGGCAGCAAGGAGCCCAGGCCCGCGTTCTGCAGCGTCTGCGGGGTGCTTCCCCGTCGTGCGTGGAGTGTGGTACCCTGTGCTGCTCCCCCACCGTCCACTGCCGGTAAAACGGGTCTCGGGAGGAAGGCTTTCCCCGTGCACTGGCGCTGGCTGGAGGAGCTCTGTAAATACTTTAGGTCACACCGGAAGCTACTTCTCAGGGTAACTGAGTCCTGAGGAAGGTGATTCGCACAACTCACCATGCTGCTCATTGCTACCAGGAAAGGATTATCTGCCCCAGGGGACCCGGCAGCAGCCTGCCTGTGGGAGCGTTGCCCCGAGACTCCGTGTGGAGGGCCCAGTTCCGGTTTTGCTTCCACTCCTGCTTTAGATTGCACAGGTCACGCCCGGCTCTGCCACCTCACCTGTGAAATGAGCATTTGATACAGGCGTGTAAAACTCTCTCCGTTGCAGCCATAGCGGATGGTGCAATAAGGCTCTGGGCCAAAGTGCGCCTGCTGCCCACAGCCAGGAAAGGGGAGATGGAAAGAAATGTGAGTGGGTTTAACTGGAAGAGGAAAATCTGGGTAAGCCCTGAGTCAGAGATCACATGGAGGCGGCCAGGCCTTCCAGCTCTGCGAGATGGATGGAGAAAACCTTCCCTAGGGTGGGTCATTTCCTCAGGAATCTCAGGCTGTTGTGTGGACCCCCCTGATCATATCGGAACACTGGGCACCCCAGGCTGGACTCCGTCACACAGCCTTCCGGGCACTGCTGTTCCTCCACTGTGGGCAGCAAGCAGGACCTCCAGTCCACAGACCACCTCTCTGCCACCGTAGCAGTGGCCATCTTGATTAATCTTCACTTCTAGAATCTTCTTTCTTGTTCCTCTTACTAAGCTCTAGCGCCACTGCCTCATGACGCCTCCACCCCAGGGTCTTCCTCCTCAGGTTATGCCCTGGGTGACCTCCCCTGGGTGTCTTCTGTGTGACTCACTGGCCTCCTGGCCTCCATCAGCTTCCTGTATGTGGACACAGTTCGCTGGTAAACACCTCCAAAGTACACTTGCTTTGTTTAATTTCTGACCTCTGGGTGTCCTGTCCCTGGCTGGTCCACAATAGGCGCTCAGTAATCGTTTGTGGAATCACTGCGAGGACGTACGTCAGCCTCTGCTTCCTGCTCGGCTCTTGCCTTGAGCCCCTGCCATGTCTTCTTTGCGAGCTCCTCTCTGTAAATTCTCTGTACTCAGTCAACTGTGCCCATCCTGTGCCCTGAGCGTGTCACAGCCTCTCCACAGGACGCGGGAAGCTGCAGCGGGGTTCAGGCTGGGGGTTCTTGAGAGAACATGAGGTGGACAGAAAAATAAAGACAGGAGATGAAGGAGACTCATAATTGTAAAACGGTACTTTTAAGGAGACACCAACGGTAGGACCCGTCAGTCACCACGCCCAAGCTTGCTATAGATCCTCAGATACCACAGCCCCCAGTCCTAAGCTCCTGCCCCAGGGCTGTTCTCTGTGCTTGGAGTTCTGCCTGGTACTCCTCTTTATGTCTCTCACTGACGCATCCAGAAAATTCTTTTTCTGTGATCGAAGCCAGTGAACCTGCAACCTGCCAGGGGGTGGGGTGAGTCAAGGTTCCCCACGTGCACTTTGGGGACTCCTCGGACCCTGTCTGTGATCACAGGTAACCATAAGGGTTCTCTCGGGGGAGGGGTGAGACGGTCGCAGGGTCCCCCGCAAGCTGGAAGGGGGCGACGAATGCCCCCCCAGAGCTGTCCTGAGGAGCAGCCGCAGCTCTGGTGACTTGTTCCGCACTTCTGACTTTTGCGACCGTAAAGTTCAACACTTGGCATTATTTTAGGCCACTCCATTTGTGGTGATCAGTTACAAGAGCAATAGCAAATCCACACACCTATAAAATAAACCCCGGGATCAGAGGTCGTCGTCTCTGAGAGCCCGTCAGCCTCCCAAGCTCCCCGTCACCCAGGACTTTTGCTGCTTGTTTCTGAGTTTCTCTTGTGTTGCTGCTGAGAGGGACCACAGACTGCCATTCCATTTAAAGATGGGGAAAGAAGTCTGATGCAAGGAGTGGAGATTTAGCACCAAAGGGCAAACTTGAGGTCTGCTGATTCAGCCCGGCGTCAGTTCTTCCTCTTTTATCCCTCTGGCCCCCACTCATAACAGGGCCCCGGCTTGGAAACTTATTCTCAACCCAAAGAGCTTCCACCCACCCAGTCTCTACCATCTACTTGTCCAGTCTGCACAACTTGCTGATGGATGGTTGATGGCAGCTTGCATTGGTCTGCTCTGTTCTCAACCTTAAGTTCTTTTTCTCTTCTCTCTTTTCCTCTCCTCTCCTCTTTATCTCTCTCTTTCTTCCTTTCTCTCTTTCTCTCTTTTTTTCATCTGGTTAAATTGCCCAGACCGGCCTTGAACTCACAGTCCTCCTGCCTCAACTTCCTGAGTGCTCAGATTGTAGCTGTGGTCACTAGCCTTGCCTAGTAACCCATTATTTCTTTTTACTTCCAAAAGCACATACACAGTCTGCACAGAAGCCCCTTATGTATAGTGTGGATCTGCCCACACTGCGTGGTTGAGTAGATGAAAGTTCGTATCTCGTGTGTCAAACTGAAGCAGGAAATTAGAGCACAAAAGACTGGCTGGGAAGTGGGTAGAGCCTGCTAATTATAAAATCCTGGGACACACGTTCAGAACAGTTCCCAAAGTCTTGCGTCTGGACCTGACCAGACAGTGCTGTCTTCAGCTGTCTTGTGAGAACTTGAGCAGGTTTTCGACTGCACGGCCTAGACCTGATGTGGGCCTGGAGCGGGAGCTATGGGAAGGGCCCGCCACCCTGAGCTCCTACACTGTGCTCTCACAGTGGCCCACCCTCCTGCTATAGGGTGAACTTTCCCCCTACTTTTACTTGCCCCCCAACCTCTGAGAACTTGTTTCTTTTCCTGCCTTCAGTAAATATGAAACCTCACTACTGTTTGTGCTGGGTCTTGGCCACTTCTTTAGTCTGCACAGGAAGAACCTAGAAAGCACCTCTAGAAGGAGACAACAGCACCCCCAAACTCAGTAACAAGAGAGCACCGTTCTGAAAATTGCTTTTGGGTATCTTATCCTCGGATTTCCTTCTTTGGCTGCTGCCGTTGTCCCCAGCGGGGACCTGCCAGCCCTGGCCCTCACCTGCCCCGCCTGGGAAGTCTTCGTGGGACTCTTTAGCTCTCACTGGGCATTCCTACTTGTACTCTCTGTTGCCCCTGCTCAGCAAAACAGTATCTCTCAACACCTGTCCTGAAAGGGGAGGGACAGGGAAGCCTGTAAGTTGCCGAGACTTCATTTCTCTTTTTCTCCATGCTCCTGAAGCTTTGCTTTTACTCTTTCCTGCTCAACACCCCCCAACGCCTCGATCCTGTTCCACTGTGAACAGTTTGCTTAGTGCTTACTTACCACCTTCGGTGGAGAGCATTTCTCGGGATGCCTGTTGTTACCTGTGTGCGTCTTCTAGTGAGAATGTGAACTCCGAAAGTGCAAGATGAGAGTTTACTCTCCAGCGCGTCAGCGAGCTTTCAGTGCTGCAGCAGGTGCACGATGAAGGCTGAGTGGGTGGCGTCTAGTGGCCCTGGCGCTTGGCTTTGCTCGGTTTACATTTTTGTTGGCTCTTTTGCGGGTCACACACACCCCCAGGTCCCTCCGCCTTCCCAGCCCCTTCCCAGCCCTGGCTGCTCTGATGCTCTGGCTCAGCTTCTCCTGAAATGGCTTCTTGCTGAACCTTCTCTTAAAAGACCTAGAAGGTTTGTCCTGGAAGATGGTTTCAAGTTTCTCTTCTTTTTAAAAATGTTAATCGTCCTAGTTGGATCACCATTTCTCCTGCACTCAGAGTGGATTCGTCCCAAACACTGAGTGGAAACGTAGGCCCAGGAGCTCACACTTGGGTGTGTGACTCCGTCATGCACTCCCTGGTGTGCTCCATCTGTTGTGTGTGAATCCAGGAATCTGCAAATGCCTGCTGACTTTGTCGTCTCCATTCTACAAAGAGGGCAAACAAGTCGCAGGGCAGTTCATGGACTTGCCCAAGGGCAAGGAACTAGGGTGGGCAGGATGCTGTCGACTCCATTTGAGACAAAGTCGTGTCATATTGCCGGGGCTGGCTCCCACCTGCGGCCTCCAGCGGTCCTCCTGTCTCAGCCTCCCGAGCGGCAGCACTGCCCCTGCCTCACGTTGCCATTTTTGCCCTTTAATTGTCAAGATGAGTGACTGGGGTCAGGTGACACCCCCGCCCCAGAGCTGGTCGTGCCGAAGCTGACTGTGTGGTCTCAGGGGCTGGCATTTTCATGCTTTGCTCTCGCCTCCCTGGTGTCTGCCTGTTCTGAGCCTGGCTTCCCACAGCCACCGAGAGAGGAGACTTAGTGCTCTCCTGGCAGCTCACCGGGTGGGGACCGACCCGGTGGGGCTGCCCATTGCTCAGTGGTGGGTGTTGGTAGCTCGGGCAGCCTCTGCTCCTCTCCCCACGCAACGCTGCTAACTCGGATGGTGCAGCTCCACTCAGGAGAAAGGAGGGCCCTGCCTATGTGTATGTGCATGTGTGCATGTGTGTGCACATGTGTACGCATGCATGTGTGTGTGCG